>CM032155.1:12225719-12529657 GCA_018901935.1 Pugionium cornutum
GTTTTCCATTTCTTTTCTTGAGTCGACCCTAGAAGGTCAAGCTGTCGAGCATATTAATAAGGCTCCTTCCAGCATTGTAGTTTGACAACCATTTTGCTAAATAATAAAGATCGAATTTTCTTTCTACAAGTTATTCTCTCAAGAGACTTGTGCGCTTAGAACGTAGTTGAGACCAGCCCTCCTAGCTCTAAGTTTGTGATTTATCACGAGGTTCATCACCCCTCGTGTGGTTCACTTCACCCCTCCATCCATTACCAATCATAAAACCCCTATCCAGAAGCATAAAGTCGAGTTTCTCACCTAAACTTCTCAAAACAGCCCACACGCGTACAGCCTTGAATCGACGCTTGTATCACATGGGTAGAGTGCCTGCCATTCATAGAGTTTGCGTACAACCGAACAGTCCATTCAGCCACAAAGAAGACACCTTTTGAAGTGGTTTATGGCTTCAACCCTCAGATACCTTTGGAGCAAACACCACTGCCACCTACAGAGATGACCAATCTCAATAGAGCATCTAAGGCCGAGTTCATAAAGAAGATACACCAGAAGGTAGCAGAGAACTTGAAGAAGAGGACCGGGCAGTATGTGACTCATGCCAACAAGGGGAGAAGAGAGATGATTTTCCAACCAGGTGATTGGGTGTGGCCACACCTATGGCAAGAGAGGTTCCCCAACCTAAGGAGTTCCAAGCTGGCCCCAAGAGGAGATGGACCATTCAGAGTGCTGGAGAGGATCAACAACAACGCCTACCGGATCGAGCTTCCAGGTGAGTTTAATGTGTCTAACACATTCAATGTGACTGATTTAGTTCCTTTCCTTGCAAATGAGCCAGTTTTGAGGTCAAAACCTACTGAAGGGTGATACAAGCCTCGATTCAAGGATGTACGCGTGTGGGCTTTTTGGAGAAGTTTAGGTGAGAAACTCGACCTTAGGCTTCTGGATAGGGGTTTTATGATTGGTAATGGATGGAGGGGTGAAGTGAACCACACGAGCGATGATGAACCTCGTGATAAATCACAAACTTAGAACTAGGAGGGCTGGTTTCAACTAGGTTCTAAGCGCACAAGTCTCTTGAGAGAACAACTTGTAGAAAGAAAATTCGATCTTTATTAATTAGCAAAAAGGTTTTCGAACTACAATGCTGGAAGGAGCCTTATTAATATACTCGACAGCTTGACCTTCTAGGGTCGACTCAAGAAAGAAATGGAAAATTTACAAAAGTGCACAAATGGAAAATGTACAAAAGTGCATAACCGAAAAAGGATCTATTCCTAAAATGTCTTTGACTCAAAAATGTAAATAATCTAAATCCTACCCTGCAAAACAGAAAGAGGCAAATATCCTATTTGAAAACTTAACTTTCTTACCTCACGGCCAAGAAATGGAAGGTGGCCGTCCTTGTGGCATGCACGCACCTTGCTCCTAGTCTTCCACTTGGAATAGGGTTAGGAATCTTTGGGCCCTGACCTCTCTTGCCACTAAAGCCTAAGTCTCTTAAGTCCCTTGCATTGCTGAGAAGCCTTTGGACTCTTCTTTGCACTTCTGGCCCAATGTCCTTTGCCGATCATCCTTTAGGAGCTTGTCGACCCATAAGCTGAATTTGTGGAAGAGTGCCCTTGATCTGCTCCTTGTCATTGCTCCTGGTGGCACCACTGGTGTAGATATTTCCTCTAGATGCATGTCTTGAAGCTGGTAGCTTATCTGGTCTGAGTCTCCTTGTGTAGATGTTGAAATGTCGTGCTCTCGCGTGGATCGGCTGTACCGGCTGGACTGTGTGAGGTACTGGCCGAAATGTCTTCAGCTCTGGCCAAGTTGATTCCGGAGCCGGTGGCATCACCAATTGGACCGGTGGTGTCATCCACGTCGCCTCCAGTTTGACCGGAGGTTTGGGCCCCTTTTCCGGCAAAGTTGATCGGTCTGGCCTGGTTGGTCGAAGGTCCGGTGGTACCGCTTGGGCCGGCAGACGTACCAAATGGCCCGGCTGTCTCGGGCAAGCTCCCTGGTTAGCCAGTCTGGTCTCCTGGCCGGCCATACGACTTGATTTCCCCATCATCCCCTCCCTTTTCAGTAGGTTTTAACCTCAAAACTAGTTCTTCTGCATGGAAAGGGGCTAAGTCAGTTACGTTGAACGTGTTGGACACATTAAACTCACCTGGGAGCTCGATCCGGTACGCGTTGTTGTTGATCCTCTCCAGCACTCTGAATGGTCCATCTCCTCTTGGTGCTAGCTTGGAACTCCTTAGGTTGGGGAACCTCTCTTGCCGTAGGTGTAGCCACACCCAATCGCCTGGTTGAAATATCACCTCCTTTCTTCCCTTGTTGGCATGAGTCACGTACTGCCCGATCCTCTTCTCCAAGTTTTTATCTACCTTCTGGTGTAACTTCCTTATGAACTCCGCCTTGGATGCTCCATTGAGGTTGGTCATCTCTGCTGATTGCAGTGGCGTTTGCTCCAATGGTGTGAGAGGGTTGAAGCCGTAGACTACTTCAAAGGGGGTCTTCTTGCTTGCTGAGTGCACGGCTCGGTTGTAAGCGAACTCTATGAATGGAAGGCATTCCACCCAAGTCTTGAGGTTCTTCCCTAGTGTAGTCCTGAGAAGAGTTGACAATGTCCGGTTGACAACTTCAGTTTGGCCATCGGTTTGAGGATGGCAGGGGGTAGAGAAGAGAAGGTTCGTGCCTAGCTTCCTCCAAAGGGTCCTCCAGAAATGGCTGAGGAATTTGGTGTCCCTGCCTGACACGATGGTCCTTGGCACTCCGTGAAGCCGTACTATCTCCCTGAAGAACAGCTCGGCTGTTTGCGTGGCATCATTAACATTGGCACACGGAATAAAGTGTGCCATCTTGGAGAATCTGTCCACCACTACAATGATTGCATCTTGGGGTTGATCTTGGGCAGATCTAGAACGAAGTCCATTGAGATATCCACCCATGGATGTGTAGGTATGGGCAGTGGGAGATACAACCCGTGAGGGTGCACTCGGGACTTCGCCTCTTTGCAAGTGATGCACCTTGCACAATGGGCTTCTACTAAACTTTTGATGTGTGGCCAATAGAAGTGCTCCTTGACCACTGCTAGAGTCTTGTCGACACTAAAGTGGCCCATGAGTCCTCCTCCATGAGCTTCTCGGATAATAAGCTCTCGTAATGATCATTGTGGTATGCACATCCTTCTATCTCGGAACAAGAATCCCTCATGGATGTAGAACATGCCATGACTCCCTGTGCCACACTCCTTGTAGTTCTCAGCAAAGTAAGGATCATCCTTGTATAGGTCCTTGATGTGCTCGAATCCTAGGACCTTTGCCTCCATGGTGGATATCAAGGCAAACCTCCTTGATTGTGCATCGGCTACCACATTGTCTTTGCCCTTTTTGTACTTGATGATGTACGGGAAGGTCTGATACAAGCCTTGATTCAAGGATGTATGCGCGTGGGCTGTTTGTAGAAGGTTAGGTGAGAAACTCAACCTTAGGCTTCTGGATAGGGGTTTTCTGGTTGGTAAACGATGGAAGGGTGAGGTGAACCACACGAGGGGTGATGAACCTCGTGATAAATCACAAACTTAGAGCTAGGAGGGCTGGTCTCAACTAGGTTCTAAGCGCACAAGCTTCTTTGAGAGAAAAACTTGTAGGAAAAGTTCTACTTTATTAATATCAAAAGGTTGTCGAACTACAATGCTGGAAGGAGCCTTATTAATATGCTCGACAGCTTGACCTTCTAGGTCGACTCAAACAAAGAAAAGGAAATTTTACAAAAGTGCACAAATGGAAAATATACAAAAGTGCATAACCGAAAAAGGACCTATTCTAAAATGTCTTTGACTCAAAAATGTAAACAATCTAGATCCTACCCTGCAAAACAGAAAGAGACATATATTCGAATTGAAACTTGCCTTAACTTACCTCATGGCCAAGAAATGGAAGGTGGCCGTCCTTGTGGCATGCAAGCGCCTTGCTCCTAGTCTTCGACTTGGAGTAGGGTTAAGAATCTTTGGGCCCTGGCCTCTCTTGCCACTAAAGCCCAAGTCTCTGATGTCCCTTGTGTTGTTGAGAAGCCTTTGGACTCTTCTTTGCACTTCTGGTCCATTTTCCTTAGTCGATCTTCCTCTAGAAGCTTGTCGACCCATAAGCTGAATTTGTGGAAGAGTGCTCTTGATCTGCTTCTTGTCATTGCTCCTGGAGGTACCACTGGTGTAGATACTTCCTCTAAGTGCATGTCCTGGAGCTGGTAGCTCATTTGGTCCGAGTCCTCTTGTGTAGAAGTGGAAGTGTGCGTGTACTCGGCTGGATGGCCTGTACCGGCTGGATTGTGCGCGGTACTGGCGGAATGACTTCAGGACCGGCCAAGTTGATCCCGAGTCGGCGGTGTCATCAGGGGACCGGCGGTGTCACCCACGTCGCCACCAAGTGTGCGGAAGCTTGGGCCTCTCCACCGGCAATGCTGGTTGCTCTGGTCCTTGTGGTCGAGGGTCCGATGGTACTGCTTGGGCCGGTAGGCGTGCCAGATGGTCCGGCTGTCTCGGGCAAGCTTCCTGGTCGGCCAGTCTGGTCTCCTGGCTGGATGTACGACCTGATGTCCTCATCATCCCCTCCCTCTTCAGTAGGTTTTGTCCTCAAAACTGGTTCATCTGCATGGAAAGGGGCTAAGTCGGTAACATTGAACGTTTTGGACACATTAAACTCACCTGGGAGCTCGATCCGGTAGGCGTTGTTGTTGATCCTCTCCAGCACTCTGAATGGTTCATCTCCTCTTGGTGCTAGCTTGGAACTCCTTAGGTTGGGGAACCTCTCCTGCCGTAGGTGTAGCCACACCAATCGCCTGGTTGAAAGATCACCTCCTTTCTTCCCTTGTTAGCATGAGTCACGTGTCGGTCCTCTTCTCCAAGTTCTCTGCTACCTTCTGGTGTAACCTCCTTATGAACTCTGCTTTGGATGCTCCGTTGAGGTTGGTCATCTCAGCTGGTGGCAGTGGTGTTTGCTCCAATGGGGTGAGAGGGTTGAAACCGTATACCACTTCAAATGGTGTCTTCTTGGTTGCTGAGTGCACGGCTCGGTTGTAGGCGAACTCAATGAATGGCAGGCACTCCACCCAAGTCTTTAGGTTCTTCCCTAGTGTTGTTCTGAGAAGAGTTGATAGTGTCCTGTTGACAACTTCAGTTTGGCCATCGGTTTGAGGATGGCAAGTGGTTGAGAAGAGTAGCTTCGTGCCTAGCTTTCTCAAAGGGTCCTCCAGAAATGGCTGAGGAACTTGGTGTCCCTATCTGATCGATGGTCCTTGGCACTCCATGAAGCCGTACTATCTCCCTGAAGAACAGCTCAGCTGTTTGTGTGGCATCATTGACATTGGCACATGGGATGAAATGTGCCATCTTGGAGAATCTGTCCACCACTACAAAGATTGCATCTTTGTGGTTGATCTTAGGCAGACCTAGAACAAAATCCATCGAGATGTCCACCCATGGATGTGTTGGTATGGGCAGTGGGAGATACAACCCGTGAGGTTGCACTCGGGACTTTGCCTTCTTGCAAGTGATGCATCTTGCACAATGTGCTTCTACTGTCCTCTTGATGTGTGGCCAGTAGAAGTGCTCCTTGACCACTGCTAGAGTCTTGTCGACACCAAAGTGGCCCATGAGTCCTCCTCCATGAGCTTCTCGGATGATAAGCTCCCTTAGTGATTCCTGTGGTATGCACAGCCTTCTTTCTCGGAACAAAAATCCCTCATGGATGTAGAATTTGCCATGACTCCCTGTGCTACACTCCTTGTAGCTCTCAGCAAGTTCAGGATCATCCTTGTATAGATCCTTGATGTGCTCGAATCCTAGGACTTTTGCCTCCATGGTTGATATCAAGGCAAACCTCCTTGATAGTGCATCGGCTACCACATTGTCTTTGCCCTTCTTGTACTTGATGATGTGCGGGAAGGTCTCTATGAACTCCATCCACCTGGCATGTCTCCTCTTGAGATTGGTTTGCCCTCTGAGGTGTTTGAAAGTCTCGTGATCAGTGTGGATCACAAACTCCTTGGACAGCAAGTAATGCTGCCAAGTCTCCAATGCTCGGACAAGGGCATAGAGCTCCTTGTCATAAGTGGGATAGTTCAGTGAGGCACCACCTAGCTTCTCACTGAAGTATGCCACTGGTCTCCCTCCTTGAGTTAGCACTGCTCCTATGCCTATTCCAGAGGCATCACACTCCACTTCACACGTCTTGTTGAAGTCGGGAAGGACCAGCACTGGTGCGTGTGTCAGGCTGTCCTTCAAGGCCTGGAATGCCTTCTCCTGAGCTTCTCCCCAGCTGAATCCACGTTCTTCTTCACTACTGCCGTCAGTGGTGAGGCAATACTGCTGAAGTTGGGCACGAATCTCCTATAGAAGCTGGCCAGTCCATGGAAGCTCCTCACTTGGCTGATGTTTCCTGGTGTTGGCCATTCTTGTATGGCTCGAATCTTCTCTCATCAACCTGTAGGCCCTGTGAACTCACAACAAAACCTAAAAAGACAAGCTTATCAGTACAAAGGTGCACTTCTTGAGATTGGCATAAAGCTCTTCTTGTCGAAGGGTTTTAAGGACCATCTCAAGATGTGTGAGGTGTTCCGTAGGCACTTACTATAAACAAGTATGTCATCAAAATAAACTACCACAAACTTACTGATGTACGCCCTAAGAACTTGGTTCATAAGGCATGAAGGTGCTTGGGGCATTAGTCAAGCCAAATGGCATGACTGTCCACTGAGAGCCCTTGCTTTGTCTTGAAAGCAGTCTTCCACTCATCACCTTCCTTCATTCTTACCTGGTGGTATCCACTTTTGAGGTCTATCTTGGAGAAGACCGTGGCTCCACTCAGCTCATCTAGCATGTCATCCAGTCGTGGTATTGGATGCCTATACTTGACTGTGATGTTGTTGATTGCTCGGCAGTCCACGCAAGTCCCATCCTTCTTGGGCACTAGTAGCACTGGTACAGCACATGGACTGAGGCTCTCTCGAACATATCCTTTCTCCAGGAGCTCCTTGACTTGCTTCTCAAGCTCCTTGACTCCTCTGACTCATCCGTAGGCTGGCCGGTTGGGCAGGGCTGCTCCGGGCACTAGATCAATCTGGTGTTCTATGCCACGTAAAGGAGGCAAGCCTGCTGGTATCTCCTCTGGAAATACATCCTGGAATTTGTTGAGGAGTGTTGCTACTTCATGAGGTAGCTCTACCTGTCCCTGTTCTATACTCAACACTTCCTTGAAAACCATTAGTAACATTAAGTCCTTCGAGGCTAAAGCTCTCCGGACATGACTAGGTTGAATAAGAAAGTTAGACTTGACAAGTTTCTTTTCCTTACTCATTTGGAGTTGTAGCTCATGTACTTGGGCAGGTGTAAGAGGAGCTAGGCTGACCTTTCTCTTGTCATGCACGAAGGTGTAGAGATTGGTTCTGCCATCATGCCTGGTCTCTTTGTCAAACTGCCATGGTCTTCCTAGTAGAAGATGGCCAGCTTGCATGGGCACCACGTCGCACGACCTGGTCTTGGTACTTGCCCACACTGAATGGCACAGTGACTTGCTCATGAATCTTGAGCTCCACTTTGTCATCAAGCCATCTCAGTCTATATGGTCGAGGATGCCGTGTCCTCTCTAGACCTAGCTTATCAACCATATACGCACTAGCAACGTTAGTGCAAGAACCACCATCTATGATGAGGTTACATACCTTTCCTTGATGGTGCAACGGCTGTGGAAGATGTTCTCCCTTTGGATGGTCTCTGAAGGATCCACCATTGCACTGAGGATACGTCTAGTGACCAGCACTTCCCCACATCAGGGTACTCAATGTCACCATATTCTCCTTCTGGTTCATAGTCCTCTTCATCTTGGGACTCATATTCTCCTGCCTCCGTAATCAGCATGACTCGGTTGTTTGGGCACTCCTTGAGATGTGTCCACGTCCCTGCACTTGAAACAAGTTATGTCACGTGATCTTTGAGGGTTAGAAGACTTACCAGGCTCTCTCTGGTCACGGGTGGGTTCAGGAGGCTTGCTCTTGAACCTTGACTCGATCTCTACGCTTTTGCCTTTGTCCACTGTCTTAGGCATGTTGCTTGGTGCCCAAGGTGTCTTAGGCTTGCTGCGGATGTCTTGGCTCTTACGTTTGATGTGCTGTTCAGCTTGCACAGATAGGTGGAACAAGTCCTTGAAGTCGTTGTAGATTTGCCTTTCCACCTTGCAGCTGATCCTTTCTTGGAGTCCATCCAAGAATTGTGCCATCAATGCTTCTTCATCATCATTGAGCTCCAATCTGTTCCTTAACCTCTCGAACTCTTCATAGTACTCCTCTACTGATCTGGTACCCTGCTTAAGAGTACGAAAACGTCGCAAATCCCTATGAAAGTAAGGTGGAACATACCTTTGTCGCATGAGGTCTTTCATGTCGACCCATGAGTCTACGGGTCTCATTCTCTTCCTCCTTCTGTCAGATACCTCACGATCCCACCAGATGAGGGCATTGTCCGTGAGTTGTGCTACTGCCATTGAGACTCTCCTAGGTCCTGGTTGGTTGTAGTGATCAAAGATATGATCCATTCTCTTCTCCCAATCTAGGTAAGCCTCGGGGTCTACTTTTCCTGCAAAACTAGGAGGAGTTAGCTTAACATCAGGATGAATTACCGGTTGTAGGTGTGTTCATCTCCATCCTCATGACGTCTAGGAGGCATTCTTGGTCTCTGGTGAAGACCATATGGCTCAAAGCCATCATCTTCTGCCTCTGGTTGCCGTGGAGGTCCTCTCGGCCTATGGTGATAGTTATGAGGTTGTGTGTCCTCATCTCCATCTGGCTGGGGTTCCTCCTGTTAGTGCCGTGTCCTAAGGTGCTCAGGACCCTCAGGATGGTCTTGCTCAGCCCTCACGTGCCTTATGGCCTGGAATCTTACTGGTCTCCCCACGCGCTCCAACCTCTCGCCTATGGATGCGAGTTGTGTTTGGAGTGTGGTGAACATGGCCATCATGGCTTCGGCTGCGTCTCTATTCTCTTCTCCCATGTGTGCTACAAAGAAAGAAGATAATTAGGGTGCTCCTAAATTATTAGGAGAGTTTCTTTTTATATGGGATTTGAAAAAAATGCAAAAGGAAAATTCTAAGGAAAGGAAATTCGAAAAAAAGGAAACTTCCTAGACAACTTGTGCTAGCTGTCCAATTCGAATTCTTTTGTGTATTTTCCTATTTTCTTTTCTTTTCTTTTTGTTTTCTTTTTTATTTAACTTAAAATAATGGAAATATGAATTAAACAAAAGGAAAACGTGAACAATGCAAAAGTGAATCTAAACCCTAGTGATACACGAGGAGGCTAGATGCACTCGGTTTGAGTTTGATGTTGTTTTTTGATTTTTCTTGAATCGACTTAAACTAATGCAAGAACTAGAAATAACAAAACAAGCAAAAGGATAGAAACAACCTGGTTTAGGAGCTTTAAGCTCTGATACCAAAATGATACAAGCCTTGATTCAAGGATGTATGCTGGGGCTGTTTGTAGAAGATTAGGTGAGAAACTCAACCTTAGGCTTCTGGATAGGGGTTTTCTGGTTGGTAAACGATGGAAGGGTGAAGTGAACCACAGGGGTGATGAACCTCGTGATAAATCACAAACTTAGAGCTAGGAGGGCTGGTCTCAACTAGGTTCTAAGCGCACAAGTCTCTCTGAGAGAGAAACTTGTAGGGAAAAAGTTCTACTTTATTAATAATCAAAAGGTTGTCGAACTACAATGCTGGAAGGAGCCTTATTAATATGCTCGACAGCTTGACCTTCTAGGGTCGACTCAAATAAAGAAAAAGGAAAGTTTACAAAAGTGCACAAAAGGAAAAGATACAAAAGTGTATAACGAAAAAGGACCTATTCCTAAAATGTTCTTGACTCAAAATGTAAAGCAACTAGATCCTACCCTGCAAAACAGAAAGAGGCATATATTCGAATGTAAACTTACCTTAACTCACCTCACGGCCAAGAAATGGAAGGTGGCCGTCCTTGTGGCATGCGCCTTGCTCCTAGTCTTCGACTTGGAGTAGGGTTAAATATCTTTGGGCCTGACCTCTCTTGCCACTAAAGCCCAAGTCTCTGATGTTCCTTGTGTTGTTGAGAAGCCTTTGGACTCTAATTTGCTCTTCTGGCCCATTGTCCTTAGCTGCTCTTCCTCTAGAAGCTTGTCGACCCATAAGCTGAATTTGTGGAAGAGTGCTCTTGATCTGCTTCTTGTCATTGCTCCTGGAGGTACCACTGGTGTAGATACTTCCTCTAAGTGCATGTCCTGGAGCTGGTAGCTCATTTGGTCCGAGTCCTCTTGTGTGGAAGTGGAAATGCGCGTGTACTCGGCTGGATCGGCTGTATCGGCTGGATTGTGCGCGGTACTGGCCGGGATGCCTTCAGGACCGGCCAAGTTGATCCCAGAGTTGGCGGCATCACCAGAGGGACCGGCGGTGTCATCCACGTCCCCACCAAGTGTGCCGGAAGCTTGGGCCTCTCCGCCGGCGATGCTGACCGGTCTGGTCCTATAGGTCGAGGGTCCGGCGGTACTCCCTGGTCCGGCAGACGTGCCAGATGGTCCTACTGTCTCGGGCAAGCTTCCTGGTCGGCCAGTCTGGTGTCCTGGCTGGATGTACGACCTGATGTCCTCATCATTCCCTCCCTCTTCAGTAGGTTTTGTCCTCAAAACTTGGTCATCTGCATGGAAAGTCAGTAACAATGAACATATTGGACACATTAAACTCACCTGGCAGCTCGATCCGGTAGGCGTTGTTGTTGATCCTCTCGAGCCCTCTGAATGGTCCATCTCCTCTTGGTGCTAGCTTGGAACTCCTTAGGTTTGGGAACCTCTCCTGCCGTAGGTGCAGCCACACCCAATCGCCTGGTTGAAAGATCACCTCCTTTCTTCCCTTGTTGGCATGAGTCACGTACTGTCCGGTCCTCTTCTCCAAGTTTTCTGCTACCTTCTGGTGTAATCTCCTTATGAACTCTACCTTGGATGCTCCGTTGAGGTTGGTCATCTCAGCTGGTGGTAGTGGTGTTTGCTCCAATGGGGTGAGAGGGTTGAAGCCGTATACCACTTCAAATGGTGTCTTCTTGGTTGCTGAGTGCACGGCTCCGTTGTAAGCGAACTCTATGAATGGCATGCACTCCACCCAAGTCTTTAGGTTCTTCCCTAGTGTAGTTCTGAGAAGAGTTGATACTATCCTGTTGACAACTTCAGTTTGGCCATCGGTTTGAGGATGGGAGGTGAAGGAGAAGAGTAGCTTCGTGCCTAGCTTTCTCCAGAGGGTCCTCCAGAAATGGCTGAGGAACTTGGTGTCCCTGTCTGATACGATTGTCCTTGGCACTCCATGAAGCCGTACTATCTCCCTGAAGAACAGCTCAGCTGTTTGTGTGGCATCATTGACATTGGCACATGGAATGAAGTGTGCCATCTTGGAGAATCTGTCCACCACTACAAAGATTGCATCCTTGTGGTTGATCTTGGGCAGGCCTAGAACAAAGTCCATTGAGATGTCCACCCATGGATGTGTAGGTATGGGCAGTGGGAGATACAACCCGTGAGGGTGCACTCGGGACTTCGCCTCTTTGCAAGTGATGCACCTTGCACAATGGGCTTCTACTAAACTTTTGATGTGTGGCCAATAGAAGTGCTCCTTGACCACTGCTAGAGTCTTGTCGACACTAAAGTGGCCCATGAGTCCTCCTCCATGAGCTTCTCGGATAATAAGCTCTCGTAATGATCATTGTGGTATGCACATCCTTCTATCTCGGAACAAGAATCCCTCATGGATGTAGAACATGCCATGACTCCCTGTGCCACACTCCTTGTAGTTCTCAGCAAAGTAAGGATCATCCTTGTATAGGTCCTTGATGTGCTCGAATCCTAGGACCTTTGCCTCCATGGTGGATATCAAGGCAAACCTCCTTGATTGTGCATCGGCTACCACATTGTCTTTGCCCTTTTTGTACTTGATGATGTACGGGAAGGTCTGATACAAGCCTTGATTCAAGGATGTATGCGCGTGGGCTGTTTGTAGAAGGTTAGGTGAGAAACTCAACCTTAGGCTTCTGGATAGGGGTTTTCTGGTTGGTAAACGATGGAAGGGTGAGGTGAACCACACGAGGGGTGATGAACCTCGTGATAAATCACAAACTTAGAGCTAGGAGGGCTGGTCTCAACTAGGTTCTAAGCGCACAAGCTTCTTTGAGACAAAAACTTGTAAAGAGAAAATTCGCACTTTATTAATATCAAAAAGGTTGTCGAACTACAATGCTGGAAGGAGCCTTACTAATATGCTCGACAGCTTGACGTTCTAGGATCGACTCAAATAAAGAAAAGGAAAGTTTACAAATGTGCACAAATGGAAAAGATACAAAAGTGCATAACCGAAAAAGGACATATTCCTAAAATGTTCTTGAATCAAAAATGTAAACAATCTAGATCCTACCCTGCAAAACAGAAAGAGGCATATATTCAAATTGAAACTTACCTTACTTACCTCACGGCCAATAAATGGAAGGTGGCCGTCCTTGTGGCATGCACGCGCCTTGCTCCTAGTCTTCGACTTGGAGTAGGGTTAGGAATCTTTGGGCCCTGACCTCTCTTGCCACTAAAGCCCAAGTCTCTGATGTTCCTTGTGTTTTTGAGAAGCCTTTGGACTCTACTTTGCTCTTCTGGCCCATTTTCCTTAGCTGATCTTCCTCTAGGAGCTTGTCGACCCATAAGCTGAATTTGTGGAAGAGTGCCCTTGATCTGCTTCTTGTCATTGCTCCTTGAGGTACCACTGGTGTAGATACTTCTTCTAGGTGCATGTCCTGGAGCTGGTAGCTCATTTGGTCCGAGTCCTCTTGTGTGGAAGTGGAAATGCGCGTGTACTCGGCTGGATCGGCTGTATCGGCTGGATTGTGCGCGGTACTGGCCGGGATGCCTTCAGGACCGGCCAAGTTGATCCCAGAGTTGGCGGCATCACCAGAGGGACCGGCGGTGTCATCCACGTCCCCACCAAGTGTGCCGGAAGCTTGGGCCTCTCCGCCGGCGATGCTGACCGGTCTGGTCCTATAGGTCGAGGGTCCGGCGGTACTCCCTGGTCCGGCAGACGTGCCAGATGGTCCTACTGTCTCGGGCAAGCTTCCTGGTCGGCCAGTCTGGTGTCCTGGCTGGATGTACGACCTGATGTCCTCATCATTCCCTCCCTCTTCAGTAGGTTTTGTCCTCAAAACTTGGTCATCTGCATGGAAAGTCAGTAACAATGAACATATTGGACACATTAAACTCACCTGGCAGCTCGATCCGGTAGGCGTTGTTGTTGATCCTCTCGAGCCCTCTGAATGGTCCATCTCCTCTTGGTGCTAGCTTGGAACTCCTTAGGTTTGGGAACCTCTCCTGCCGTAGGTGCAGCCACACCCAATCGCCTGGTTGAAAGATCACCTCCTTTCTTCCCTTGTTGGCATGAGTCACGTACTGTCCGGTCCTCTTCTCCAAGTTTTCTGCTACCTTCTGGTGTAATCTCCTTATGAACTCTACCTTGGATGCTCCGTTGAGGTTGGTCATCTCAGCTGGTGGTAGTGGTGTTTGCTCCAATGGGGTGAGAGGGTTGAAGCCGTATACCACTTCAAATGGTGTCTTCTTGGTTGCTGAGTGCACGGCTCCGTTGTAAGCGAACTCTATGAATGGCATGCACTCCACCCAAGTCTTTAGGTTCTTCCCTAGTGTAGTTCTGAGAAGAGTTGATACTATCCTGTTGACAACTTCAGTTTGGCCATCGGTTTGAGGATGGGAGGTGAAGGAGAAGAGTAGCTTCGTGCCTAGCTTTCTCCAGAGGGTCCTCCAGAAATGGCTGAGGAACTTGGTGTCCCTGTCTGATACGATTGTCCTTGGCACTCCATGAAGCCGTACTATCTCCCTGAAGAACAGCTCAGCTGTTTGTGGCATCATTGAACATTGGCACACGGGATGAAGTGTGCCATCTTGGAGAATCTGTCCACCACTACAAAGATTGCATCCTTGTGGTTGATCTTGGGCAGGCCTAGAACAAAGTCCATTGAGATGTCCACCCATGGATGTGTAGGTATGGGCAGTGGGAGATACAACCCGTGAGGTTGCACTCAGTACTTTGCCTTCTTGCAAGTGATGCATCTTGCACAATGAGCTTCTACTGTCCTCTTGATGTGTGGCCAGTAGAAGTGCTCCTTGACCACTCCTAGAGTCTTGTCGACACCAAAGTGGCCCATGAGTCCTCCTCCATGAGCTTCTCGGATGATAAGCTCCCTTAATGATCCTTGTGGTATGCACAGCCTTCTTTCTCGGAACAAGAATCCCTCATGGATGTAAAACTTGCCATGACTCCCTGTGCCACACTCCTTGTAGCTCTCATCAAAGTCAGGATCATCCTTGTAAAGGTCCTTGATGTGCTCGAATCCTAGGACCTTTTCCTCCATGGTTGATATCAAGACAAACCTCCTTGATAGTGCATCAGCTACCACATTGTCTTTGCCCTTCTTGTACTTGATGACGTACGGGAAGATTTCTATGAATTCCATCCACCTGGCATGTCTCCTCTTGAGATTGATTTGCCCTCTAACGTGTTTGAGAGTCTCATGATCAGTGTGGATCACAAACTCCTTGGACAGCAAGTAATGCTGCCAAGTCTCCAATGCTTGGACAAGGGCATAAAGCTCCTTGTCATAAGTGGGGTAGTTCAGTGAGGCACCACCTAGCTTCTCACTGAAGTGTGCCACTGGTCTCCCTCCTTGGGTTAGTACTGCTCCTATGCCAATTCCAGAGGCATCACACTCCACTTCAAACGTCTTGTTGAAGTCGGGCAGGACTAACACTGGTGCATGTGTAAGGCTGTCCTTCAAGGCCTGGAATGCCTTCTCCTGAGCTTCGCCCCAGCTGAATCCCACGTTCTTCTTCACTACTGCCGTCAGTGGTGAGGCAATACTGCTGAAGTTGGGCACGAATCTCCTATAGAAGCTGGTCAGTCCGTGGAAGCTCCTCACTTGGCTGATGTTTCCTGGTGTTGGCCATGCTTGTATGGTTCGAATCTTCTCTTCATCAACCTGAGGCTGTGACTTACAACAAAACCTAAAAAGAAGTTTATTGTACAAAAGGTGCACTTCTTGAGATTGCATAAAGCTCTTCTTGGAAGGGTTTTAAGTACCATCTCAAGATATGTGATCTTCCTGGCACTTACTACCTATATCATCAAAGTAACCACTACAAACTTACTGATGTACGCCCTAAGAACTTGGTTCATAAGGCGCATGAAGGTGCTTGGGGCATTAGTCAATCCGAATGGCATGACTGTCCACTCGTATAGCCCTTGCTTTGTCTTGAAAGCAGTCTTCCATTCATCACCTTCCTTCATCTTGACCTGGTGGTATTTACTCTTGAGGTCTATCTTGGAGAAGACCGTGGCTCCACTCAGCTCATCTAGCATGTCATCCAGCCGTGGTATTGGATGCCGGTACTTGACAGTGATGTTGTTGATTGCTCGGCAGTCCACCCACATTCGCCAAGTCCCATCCTTCTTGGGCACTAGTAGCACAGGTACGGCACATGGACTGAGGCTCTCTCAAACATTCTCCAGGGCTCCTTGCTTCAAGTGATCCTCTGGACTCATGGTAGCTGGCGGTTCACTGCTCACTAGGTCGATCTGGTGCTCTATGCCACGTAAAGGAGGCAAGCCTGCTGGTATCTCTTCTGGAAACACATCCTGGAACTTGTTGAGGAGAGTTGCTACTTCAGGAGGTAGCTCTACCTATTCCTGTTCTATATTCAAGATTTCTTTGAAGACCAGTAGTAACATTAAGTCCTTCGAGGCTAAAGCTCTCCGGACATGGCTTGGTTGAATAAGAAAATTAGACTTGATAAGTTTCTTTTCCTTACTCATTTGGAGTTGTAGCTCGTGTACCTGGGCAGGTGTAAGAGGAGCCAAGCTGACCTTCCTTTTGTCATGCACAAAAGTGTAAAGATTGGTTTGGCCATCATGCCTCGTCTCTTTGTCAAACTGCCATGGTCTTCCTAGCAGAAGATGGCCAGCTTGCATGGGCACCACGTCGCACGACCTGGTCTTGGTACTTGCCCACACTGAATGGCACAGTGACTTGCTCATGAATCTTGAGCTCCACTTTGTCATCAAGCCATCTCAGTCTATATGGTCGAGGATGCCGTGTCCTCTCTAGACCTAGCTTATCAACCATATACGCACTAGCAACGTTAGTGCAAGAACCACCATCTATGATGAGGTTACATACCTTTCCTTGATGGTGCAACGGCTGTGGAAGATGTTCTCCCTTTGGATGGTCTCTGAAGGATCCACCATTGCACTGAGGATACGTCTAGTGACCAGCACTTCCCCACATCAGGGTACTCAATGTCACCATATTCTCCTTCTGGTTCATAGTCCTCTTCATCTTGGGACTCATATTCTCCTGCCTCCGTAATCAGCATGACTCGGTTGTTTGGGCACTCCTTGAGATGTGTCCACGTCCCTGCACTTGAAACAAGTTATGTCACGTGATCTTTGAGGGTTAGAAGACTTACCAGGCTCTCTCTGGTCACGGGTGGGTTCAGGAGGCTTGCTCTTGAACCTTGACTCGATCTCTACGCTTTTGCCTTTGTCCACTGTCTTAGGCATGTTGCTTGGTGCCCAAGGTGTCTTAGGCTTGCTGCGGATGTCTTGGCTCTTACGTTTGATGTGCTGTTCAGCTTGCACAGATAGGTGGAACAAGTCCTTGAAGTCGTTGTAGATTTGCCTTTCCACCTTGCAGCTGATCCTTTCTTGGAGTCCATCCAAGAATTGCGCCATCAATGCTTCTTCATCATCATTGAGCTCCAATCTGTTCCTTAACCTCTCGAACTCTTCATAGTACTCCTCTACTGATCTGGTACCCTGCTTAAGAGTACGAAAACGTCGTTGCAAATCCCTATGAAAGTAAGGTGGAACATACCTTTGTCGCATGAGGTCTTTCATGTCGACCCACTCTTCCTCCTTCTGTCAGATACCTCACGATCCCACCAGATGAGGGCATTGTCCGTGAGTTGTGCTACTGCCATTGAGACTCTCCTAGGTCCTGGTTGGTTGTAGTGATCAAAGATATGATCCATTCGCTTCTCCCAATCTAGGTAAGCCTCGGGGTCTACTTTTCCTGCAAAAGTTGGAGGAGTTAGTTTAACATCAGGATGAATTACCCGGTTATAGGTGTGTTCATCTCCATCCTCATGACGTCTAGGAGGCATTCTTGGTCTCTGGTGAAGACCATATGGCTCAAAGCCATCATCTTCTGCCTCTGGTTGCCGTGGAGGTCCTCTCGGCCTATGGTGATAGTTATGAGGTTGCGTGTCCTCATCTCCATCTGGCTGGGGTTCCTCCTGTTCGTGCCGTGTCCTAAGGTACTCAGGACCCTCAGGACGATCTGGCTCAGCTCTCACGTGCCTTATGGCCTGGAATCTTACTGGTCTCTCCACGCTCCAACCTCTCGCCTATGGATGCGAGTTGTGTTTGGAGTGTGGTGAACATGGCCATCATGGCTTCAGCTGCGTCTATTCTCTTCTCCCATGTGTGCTACAAAGAAAGAAGACAATTAGGGTGCTCCTAAATTATTAGGAGAGTTTTCTTTTATATGGTTTGAAAAATGCAAAAGGAAAATTCTAAAGAAAGGAAATTGAAAAAAGGAAACTTCTAGACAACTTGTGCTAGCTGTCCAATTCGAATTCTTTTAGTATCTTTTCTTTTTCTTTTCTTTTCTTTTTAATTAACTTAAAATAAAGGAAATATGACTTAAACAAAAAGGAAAACGTGTATGCAATGCAAAAGTGAATCTAAACCCTAGTGATACACGGAGGCTAGATGCACTCGGTTTGGAGTTTGAGGTTATTTTTTGATTTTTCTTGAATGCGACTTAAACTAATGCAAGAACACAAAACAAAACAAGCAAAAGGATAGAAACAACCTGGTTTAGGAGCTTTAAGCTCTGATACCAAAATGATACAAGCCTTGATTCAAGGATGTATGCCTGTTTGTAGAAGATTAGGTGAGAAACTCAACCTTAGGCTTCTGGATAGGGGTTTTCTGGTTGGTAAACGATGGAAGGGTGAAGTGAACCACACGAGGGTGATGAACCTCGTGATAAATCACAAACTTAGAGCTAGGAGGGCTGGTCTCAACTAGGTTCTAAGCGCAAATTCTTGAGAGAAACTTGTAAAAAGTTCTACTTTATTAATAATCAAAAGGTTGTCGAACTACAATGCTGGAAGGAGCCTTATTAATATGCTCGACAGCTTGACCTTCTAGGGTCGACAAAATAAAAAAAGGAAAGTTTACAAAAGTGCACAAAAGGAAAAGATACAAAAGTGCATAACCAAAAAGGACCTATTCCTAAAATGTTCTTGACTCAAAAATGTAAAGCAACTAGATCCTACCCTGCAAAACAGAAAGAGGCATATATTCGAATGTAAACTTACCTTAACTCACCTCACGGCCAAGAAATGGAAGGTGGCGTCCTTGTGGCATGCGCCTTGCTCCTAGTCTTCGACTTGGAGTAGGGTTAAATATCTTTGGGCCCTGACCTCTCTTGCCACTAAAGCCCAAGTCTCTGATGTTCCTTGTGTTGTTGAGAAGCCTTTGGACTCTAATTTGCTCTTCTGGCCCATTGTCCTTAGCTGCTCTTCCTCTAGAAGCTTGTCGACCCATAAGCTGAATTTGTGGAAGAGTGCTCTTGATCTGCTTCTTGTCATTGCTCCTGGAGGTACCACTGGTGTAGATACTTCCTCTAAGTGCATGTCCTGGAGCTGGTAGCTCATTTGGTCCGAGTCCTCTTGTGTAGAAGTGGAAGTGTGCGTGTACTCGGCTGGATGGCCTGTACCGGCTGGATTGTGGTACTGGCGGAATGACTTCAGGACCGCCAAGTTGATCCCGAGTCGGCGGTGTCATCAGGGGACCGGCGGTGTCATTCACGTCCCCACCAAGTGTGCGGAAGCTTGGGCCTCTCCGCGATGTTGACGGTCTGGTCCTATAGGTCGAGGTCCGGGTACTGTCTGGTCCGGCGCGCCAGATGGTCCTGCTGTCTCGGGCAAGCTTCCTGGTCGGCCAGTCTGGTCTCCTGGCTGGATGTACGACCTGATGTCCTCATCATTTTGATGGAGTTCACTTTTTCCCTTACATCATCAACCTCCCAACAAGCAAGAAGCTGTCCATGCATAAGGCAGGCTCCTAGCATTGTAGAGCTTCTGGGATTAGCAGCAAAGCTCATGGACTCATTTTGGTGTCCTCTAGCAGCATCAACATCCAAGAGACCAGACTACCAGGAAGCTCAGCAGGACCAAGGCTTTGCTTCAACAACACAAGGGATCACAAGGCATTCCGATTCCAGCCGGTACAGCCATCCAGGTGGGCTCGGACCAAATGAGCTACCAGCTCCAGGACATGCAGAGTATCTACACCAGTGGTACCTCCAGGAGCAATGACAAGAAGCAGATTCTTCCACAAATTCAGCTTATGGCCTTAGAGGAAGATAAGGACAATGGGCCAGAAGAGCAAATTAGAGTCCAAAGGCTTCTCAACAACAAAGGAACATCAGAGACTTGGGCTTTAGTGGCAAGAGAGGTCAGGGCCCAAAGATATTTAACTACTCCAAGTCGAAGACTAGGAGCAAGCGTGCATGCCACAAGGACGGCCACCTTCCATTTCTTGGCCGTGAGGTGAGTTAAGGTAAGTTTACATTCAATATATGCCTCTTTCTGTTTTGCAGGGTAGGATCTAGTTGCTTTACATTTTGAGTCAAGAACATTTTAGGAATAGGTCCTTTTTCGGTTATACACTTTTGTATTTTTGTGCACTTTTGTAAACTTTCCTTTTCTTATTTGAGTCGACCCTAGAAGGTCAAGCTGTCGAGCATATTAATAAGGCTCCTTCCAGCATTGTAGTTCGACAACCTTTTGATTATTAATAAAGTAGAACTTTTCCCTACAAGTTTTCTCTCAAGAATCTTGTGCTTAGAACCTAGTTGAGACCAGCCCTCCTAGCTCTAAGTTTGTGATTTATCACGAGGTTCATCACCCTCGTGTGGTTCACTTCACCCTTCCATCGTTTACCAACCAGAAAACCCCTATCCAGAAGCCTAAGGTTGAGTTTCTCACCTAATCTTCTACAAACAGCCCAGCATACATCCTTGAATCAAGGCTTGTATCATTTTGGTATCAGAGCTTAAAGCTCCTAAACCAGGTTGTTTCTATCCTTTTGCTTGTTTTGTTTTTGTTCTTGCATTAGTTTAAGTCGCATTCAAGAAAAAAAAAATAACCTCAAACTCAAACCGAGTGCATCTAGCCTGTATCACTAGGGTTTAGATTCACTTTTGCATTGCATACACGTTTTCCTTTTTTTTTCATATTTCCTTTATTTTTAAGTTAATTAAAAGAAAAAAAAAAGAGAAAAGAAAATACTAAAGAATTGAATTGGACAGCTAGCACAAGTTGTCTAGTTTTTCCTTTTTAATTTCCTTTCTTTAGAATTTTCCTTTTGCATTTTGAAACCCATATAAAAGAAACTCTCCTAATAATTTAGGAGCAAATTTGTCTTCTTTCTTTGTAGCACAATGGGAAAGAGAATAGAGAGCAGCTGAAGCCATGATGGCCATGTTCACCACACTCCAAACACAACTCGCATCCATAGGCGAGAGGTTGGAGCGTGGAGAGACCAGTAAGATTCCAGGCCATAAGGCACGTGAGAGCTGAGCCAGATCGTCCTGAGGGTCCTGAGTACCTTAGGACACGGCACGAACAGGAGGAACCCCAGCCAGATGGAGATGAGGACACACAACCTCATAACTATCACCATAGGCCGAGAGGACCTCCACGGCAACCAGAGGCAGAAGATGATGGCTTTGAGCCATATGGTCTTCACCAGAGACCAAGAATGCCTCCTAGACGTCATGAGGATGGAGATGAACACACCTATAACCGGGTAATTCATCCTGATGTTAAACTAACTCCTCCAACTTTTGCAGGAAAAGTAGACCCGAGGCTTACCTAGATTGGGAGAAGAATGGATCATATCTTTGATCACTACAACCAACCAGGACCTAGGAGAGTCTCAATGGCAGTAGCACAACTCACGGACAATGCCCTCATCTGGTGGGATCGTGAGGTATCTGACAGAAGGAGGAAGAGAATGAGGCCCATAGACTCATGGGTGACATGAAAGACCTCATGCGACAAAGGTTTGTTCCACCTTACTTTCATAGGGATTTGCAACGTTTTCGTACTCTTAAGCAGGGTACCAGATCAGTAGAGGAGTACTATGAAGAGTTCGAGAAGGTTAAGGAACAGATTGGAGCTCAATGATGATGAAGAAGCATTGATGGCACAATTCTTGGATGGACTCCAAGAAAGGATCAGCAAGGTGGAAAGGCAAATCTACAACGACTTCAAGGACTTGTTCCACCTATCTGTCCAGGCTGAACAGCACATCAAGCGTAAGAGCCAAGACATCCAGCAAGCCTAAGACACCTTGGGCACCAAGCAACATGCCTAAGACAGTGGACAAAGGCAAAGCGAGATCGAGTCAAGGTTCAAGAGCAAGCCTCCTGAACCCACCCGTGACCAGAGAGCCTGGTAAGTCTTCTAACCCTCAAAGATCACGTGACATAACTTGTTTCAAGTGCAGGGGACGTGGACACATCTCAAGGAGTGCCCAAACAACCGAGTCATGCTGATTACGGAGGCAGGAGAATATGAGTCCCAAGATGAAGAGGACTATGAACCAGAAGAGAATATGGTGACATTGAGTACCCTGATGTGGGGAAGTGCTGGTCACTAGGCGCATCCTCAGTGCAATGGTGGATCCTTCAGAGACCATCCAAAGGAGAACATCTTCCACAGCCGTTGCACCATCAAGGGAAAGGTATGTAACCTCATCATAGATGGTGGTTCTTGCACTAACGTTGCTAGTGCATATATGGTTGATAAGCTAGGTCTAGAGAGGACACGGCATCCTCGACCATATAGACTGAGATGGCTTGATGACAAAGTGGAGCTCAAGATTCATGAGCAAGTCACTGTGCCATTCAGTGTGGGCAAGTACCAAGACCAGGTCGTGCGACGTGGTGCCCATGCAAGCTGGCCATCTTCTACTAGGAAGACCATGGCAGTTTGACAAAGAGACCAGGCATGATGGCAGAACCAATCTCTACACCTTCGTGCATGACAAGAGAAAGGTCAGCCTAGCTCCTCTTACACCTGCCCAAGTACATGCTACAACTCCAAATGAGTAAGGAAAAGAAACTTGTCAAGTCTAACTTTCTTATTCAACCTAGTCATGTCCGGAGAGCTTTAGCCTCGAAGGACTTAATGTTACTAATGGTTTTCAAGGAAGTGTTGAGTATAGAACAAGGGACAGGTAGAGCTACCTGAAGTAGCAACACTCCTCAACAAATTCCAGGATGTATTTCCAGAGGAGATACCAGCAGGCTTGCCTCCTTTACGTGGCATAGAACACCAGATTGATCTAGTGGAGCAGCCCTGCCCAACCGGCCAGCCTACCGGATGAGTCCAGAGGAGTCAAGGAACTTGAGAAGCAAGTCAAGGAGCTCCTGGAGAAAGGATATGTTGAGAGCCTCAGTCCATGTGCTGTACCAGTGCTACTAGTGCCCAAGAAGGATGGGACTTGGCGCATGTGTGGACTGCCGAGCAATCAACAACATCACAGTCAGTATCCATCCAATACCACGACTGGATGACATGCTAGATGAGCTGAGTGGAGCCACGGTCTTCTCAAGATAGACCTCAAAGTGGATACCACCAGGTAAGAATGAAGGAAGGTGATGAGTGGAAGACTGCAAGACAAAAGCACTCTCTAGGACAGTCATGCCATTTGGCTTGACTAATGCCCCAAGCACCTTCATCAATTAAGTTAAGTTCGTACATCAGTGGTTTGTAGTTTAGTTTGGACATACTTTTTATAGTAAGTGCCTATAACACACACACTTGAGATGGTCTTACCCTTTCGACAAGAAGAGCTTTATGCCAATCTCAAGAAGTGCACTTTACTGATAAGCTTGTCTTTTAGGTTTTGTTGTGAGTTCACAGGGCCTACAGGTTGATGAAGAAGATTCGAGCCATACAAGAATGGCCAACACCAGGAAACATCAGCCAAGTAAGGAGCTTCCACGGACTGGCCAGCTTCTATAGGAGATTCGTGCCCAACTTCAGCAGTATTGCCTCACCACTGGGCAGTAGTGAAGAAGAACGTGGGATTCAGCTGGGAGAAGCTCAGGAGAAGGCATTCCAGGCCTTGAAGGACAGCCTTACACATGCACCAGTGCTAGTCCTTCCCGACTTCAACAAGGCGTTTGAAGTGGAGTGTGATGCCTCTGGAATAGGCATAGGAGCAGTGCTAACCCAAGGAGGGAGACCAGTGGCATACTTCAGTGAGAAGCTAGGTGGTGCCTCACTGAACTACCCACTTATGACAAGGAGCTTTATGCCCTTGTCCGAGCATTGGAGACTTGGCAGCATTACTTGCTGTCCAAGGAGTTGTGATCCACACTGATCACGAGACTCTCAAACACCTCAGAGGGCAAACCAATCTCAAGAGGAGACATGCCAGGTGGATGGAGTTCATAGAGACCTTCCCGTACATCATCAAGTACAAGAAGGGCAAAGACAATGTGGTAGCCGATGCACTATCAAGGAGGTTTGCCTTGATATCAACCATGGAGGCAAAGGTCCTAGGATTCGAGCACATCAAGGATCTATACAAGGATGATCCTGACCTTGCTGAGAGCTACAAGGAGTGTAGCAGGAGTCATGGCAAATTCTACATCCATGAGGATTCTTGTTCCGAGAAAGAAGGCTGTGCATACCACAAGGATCACTAAGGAGCTTATCATCCGAGAAGCTCATGGAGGAGGACTCATGGGCCACTTTGGTGTCGACAAGACTCTAGCAGTGGTCAAGGAGCACTTCTACTGGCCACACATCAAGAGGACAGTAGAAGCACATTGTGCAAGATGCATCACTTGCAAGAAGGCAAAGTCCCGAGTGCAACCTCACGGGTTGTATCTCCCACTGCCCATACCAACACATCCATGGGTGGACATCTCGATGGATTTTGTTCTAGGTCTGCCCAAGATCAACCACAAAGATGCAATCTTTGTAGTGGTGAACAGATTCTCCAAGATGGCACATTTCATCCCATGTGCCAATGTCAATGATGCACACAAACAGCTGAGCTGTTCTTCAGGGAGATAGCGGCTTCATGGAGTGCCAAGGACCATCGTATCAGATAGGGACACCAAGTTCCTCAGCCATTTCTGGAGGACCCTTTGGAGAAAGCTAGGCACGCTACTCTTCTCACTTGCCATCCTCAAACCGATGGCCAAACTGAAGTTGTCAACAGGACCCTATCAACTCTTCTCAGAACTACACTAGGGAAGAACCTAAAGACTTGGGTGGAGTGCCTGCCATTCATTGAGTTCCTACAAGCCGTGCACTCAGCAACCAAGAAGACACCATTTGAAGTGGTATACTTCAACCCTCTCAGGAGCAAACACCACTGCCACCAGCTGAGATGACCAACCTCAGCATCCAAAGCAGAGTTCATAAGGAGGTTACACCAGAAGGTAGCAGAAAACTTGGAGAAGAGGACGGACAGTCGTGACTCATGCCAACAAAGGAAGAAAGGAGGTGATCTTTCAACCAGGCGATTGGGTGTGGCTACATACGGCAGGAGGTTCCCAAACCTAAGGAGTTCCAAGCTAGCACCAAGAGGAGATGGACCATTCAGAGTGCTCGAGAGGATCAACAACAACGCCTACCGGATCGAGCTGCCAGGTGAGTTTAATGTGTCCAATACGTTCAATGTTACTGACTTGGCCTTTCCATGCAGATGATCCAGTTTTGAGGACAAAACCTACTGAAGAGGAGGAATGATGAGGACATCAGGTCGTACATCCAGCCAGGAGACCAGACTGGCCGACCAGGAAGCTTGCCGAGACAGCAGGACCATCTGGCGCTGCGAGCAGTACCGCCGGACCTCGACCTATAGGACCAGACCGGTCAGCATGGCGGAGAGCCCAAGCTTCCGGCACACTTGGTGGGGACGTGAATGACACCGCCGGTCCCCTGGTGATGCCGACTCCGGGATCAACTTGGCGGTCCTGAAGGCATACCGGCACAATCCAGCGGTACAGCCGATCCAGCCAGTACACGCCATTTCCACTTCTACAAGAGGACTCGGACCAAACGAGCTACCAGCTCCAGGGAATGCACCTAGAGGAAGTATCTACACCAGTGGTACCTCAAGGAGCAATGACAAGAAGCAGATCAAGGGCACTCTTCCACAAATTCAGCTTATGGGTCAACAAGCTCCTAGAGGAAGAGCAGCAAAGGACAATGGGCCAGAAGAGCAAATTAGAGTCCAAAGGCTTCTCAACAACACAAGGAACATCAGAGACTTGGGCTTTAGTGGCAAGAGAGGTCAGGGCCCAAAGATATTTAACCCTACTCCAAGTCGAAGACTAGGAGCAAGGAGCGTGCATGCCACAAGGACGGCCACCTTCCATTTCTTGGCCGTGAGGTAAGTTAAGGTAAGTTTCAATTCGAATATATGCCTCTTTCTGTTTTGCAGGGTAGGATCTAGAATATTTACTTTATTGAGTCAAAGACATTTTAGGAATAGGTCCTTTTTTGATTATACACTTTTGTATCTTTTCCTTTTGTGCACTTTTGTAAGTTTTCCTTTTCTTATTTGGTCGACCCTAGAAGGTCAAGCTGTGAGCATATTAATAAGGCTCCTTCCAGCATTGTAGTTCGACAACCTTTTTGATTATTAATAAAGTAGAACTTTTTCCCTACAAGTTTTCTCTTTAAGAATCTTGTGTGCTTAGAACCTAGTTGAGACCAGCCCTCCTAGCTCTAAGTTTGTGATTTATCACGGGGTTCATCACCCCTCGTGTGGTTCACTTCACCCTTCCATCTTTTACCAACCAGAAAACCCCCATCCAGAAGCCTAAGGTTGAGTTTCTCACCTAATCTTCTACAAACAGCCCACGCGCATCCAAGCCTTGAATCGAGGCTTGTATTATTTTGGTATCAGAGCTTAAAGCTCCTAAACCAGGTTGTTTCTATCCTTTTGCTTGTTTTGTTTTAGTTCTTGCATTAGTTTAAATCGCATTCAAGAAAATAAAAAAATAACATCTAAGTTCATACCGAGTGCATCTAGTTCCTACGTGCATCACTAGGTTCTAGAATCATTCTTGCATTGCTATTTTCGACTTTCCTTTTTGTTAGAATCATATTTATATTATTTTTAAGTTAAATTAAAAGAAAAAAAGAAAATAGGAAAAATACCAAAAGAGTTCGAATTGGACAGCTAGCAATAGTTGTCAAGAAAGTTTCCTTTTTATTCAAATCTCCATATTTTCGAATTTTCCATTTCTCAGATTTTCCTTTTGCATTTTGTTTTTGAATCCCCTTATAAAGAAAACCCCCCTAATAATTTAGGAGCACTAACTTGTCTTCTTTCTTTGCACAATGAGAAAGAAAATAGAAGCCAGAAGCCATGATGGCCATGTTCACCATACTCAAACTGGCTTCTCCATAGAGAGGTTGGGCGTGGAACCAGTGATTCAGGCCATAAGGCACGTGAGAGCTGAGCAAGACCATCCTGAGGGTCCTGAGTACCTTAGGACATGGCACGAACAGGATGAACCCCAACCAGAAGGAGATGAGGACACGCAACCTCATAACTATCACCATAGGCGGAGAGGACCTCCACGGCAACCAGAGGCAGAAGATGATGGCTTTGAGCCATATGGTCTTCACCAGAGACCAAGAATGCCTCCTAGACATCATGAGGATGGAGCTGAACACACCTACAACCGGGTAATTCATCCTGATGTTAACTAACTCCTCCAAGTTTTGCAGGAAAAGTAGACCCCGAGGCTTACCTAGATTGGGAGAGGAGAATGGATCATATCTTTGATCACTACAACCAACCAGGACCTAGGAGAGTCTCAATGCCAGTAGCACAACTCACGGACAATGCCCTCATCTGGTGGGGATCGTGAGGTATCTGACAGAAGGAGGAAGAGAATGAGACCCGTAGACTCATGGGTCGACATGAAAGACCTCATGCGACAAAGGTTTGTTCCACCTTACTTTCATAGAGATTTGCAGCGTCGTTTTCGTACTCTTAAGCAGGGTACCAGATCAGTAGAAGAATACTATGAAGAGTTCGAGAAGTTAAGGAACAGATTGGAGCTCAATGATGATGAAGAAGCATTGATGGCACAATTCTTGGATGGACTCAAAGAAAGGATCAGCTGCAAAGGTGGAGAGGCAAATCTACAATGACTTCAAAGGCTTGTTCCACCTATCTGTCCAGGCTGAGAAGCACATCAAACGTAAGAGCCAAGACATCCACAGCAAGCCTAAGACACCTTGGACACCAATCAACATGCCCAAGCCTGTAGACAAAGGCAAGAG
The DNA here is from genome assembly GCA_018901935.1 of Pugionium cornutum. Classification (NCBI taxonomy): domain Eukaryota; kingdom Viridiplantae; phylum Streptophyta; class Magnoliopsida; order Brassicales; family Brassicaceae; genus Pugionium; species Pugionium cornutum. The sequence goes on from CM032155.1 coordinate 12,253,219, forward strand.
CATAGAGATCGAGTCAAGGTTCAAGAGCAAGCCTCCTGAACCCACCCGTGACCAGAGAGAACCTGGTAAGTCTTCTAACCCTCAAAGATCACGTGACATCACTTGTTTCAAGTGTAGGGGACGTGGACACATCTCAAGGGAGTGCCCAAACAACCGAGTCATGCTGATTACGGAGGCAGGAGAATATGAGTCCCAAGATGAAGAGGACTATGAACCAGAAGAGGAATATGGTGACATTGAGTACCCTGATGTGGGGGAAGTGCTGGTCACTAGACGCATCCTTAGTGCAATGGTGGATCCTTGAGAGACCATCCAAAGAACATCTTCCACAGCCGTTGCACCATCAATGGCAAGGTATGTAACCTCATCATAGATGGTGGTTCTTGCACTAACGTTGCTAGTGCATATATGGTTGATAAGCTAGGTCTTGAGAAGACAAGGCATCCTCGACGATATAGACTGAGATGGCTGGATGACAAAGTGGAGCTCAAAATCCATGAGCAAGTCACTGTGCCATTCAGTGTGGGCAAGTACCAAGACCAAGTCGTGTGCGACGTGGTGCCCATGCAAGCTGGCCATCTTCTGCTACGAAGGCCATGGCAGTTTGACAAAGAGACCAGGCATGATGGCCGAACCAATCTCTACACCTTCGTGCATGACAAGAGAAAGGTCAGCCTAGCTCCTCTTACACCTACCCAGGTACATGAGCTACAACTACAAATGAGTAAGGAAAAGAAACTTATTAAGTCTAATTTTCTTATTCAACCAAGTCATGTCCGGAGAGCTTTAGCCTCAAATGATTTAATGTTACTAATGGTCTTCAAAGAAATGTTGAGTGTAGAAAAGAACAGGTAGAGCTACCTCCTGAAGTAGCAACTCTCCTCAACAAGTTCCAGGATGTATTTCCAGAGGAGATACCAGCAGGCTTGCCTCCTTTACGTGGCATAGAACACCAGATTGATCTAGTGCCCGGAGCAGCCCTGCCCAACCGCCAGCCTACCGGATGAGTCCAGAGGAGTCCAAGGAGCTTGAGAAGCAAGTCAAGGAGCTCCTGGAGAAAGGCTATGTTCGAGAGAGCCTCAGTCCATGTGCTGTACCAGTGCTACTAGTGCCCAAGAAGGATGGGACTTGGCGCATGTGCGTGGACTGCCGAGCAATCAACAACATCACAGTCAAGTACCGGTATCCAATACCACGACTGGATGACATGCTAGATGAGCTGAGTGGAGCCACGGTCTTCCAAGATAGACCTCAAAAGTGGATACCACCAGGTAAGAATGAAGGAAGGTGATGAGTGGAAGACTGCTTTCAAGACAAAGCAAGGGCTCTCGAGTGGACAGTCATGCCATTTGGCTTGACTAATGCCCCAAGCACCTTCATGCCTTATGAACCAAGTTCTTAGGGCGTACATCAGTAAGTTTGTAGTAGTTTACTTTGATGATATATTGTTTATAGTAAGTGCCTACGGAACACCTCACACATCTTGAGATGGTACTTAAAACCCTTCGACAAGAAGAGCTTTATGCCAATCTCAAGAAGTGCACCTTTGTACTGATAAACTTGTCTTTTTAGGTTTTGTTGTAAGTTCACAGGGCCTACAGGTTGATGAAGAGAAGATTCGAGCCATACAAGAATGGCCAACACCAGGCAACATCAGCCAAGTAAGGAGCTTCCACGGACTGGCCAGCTTCTATAGGAGATTCGTGCCCAACTTCAGCAGTATTGCCTCACCATTGACGGCAGTAGTGAAGAAGAACGTGGGATTCAGCTGGGGAGAAGCTCAGGAGAAGGCATTCCAGGCCTTGAAGGACAGCCTTACACATGCACCAGTGCTAGTCCTTCCCGACTTCAACAAGACGTTTGAAGTGGAGTGTGATGCCTCTGGAATAGGCATAGGAGCAGTGCTAACCCAAGGAGGGAGACCAGTGGCATACTTCAGTGAGAAGCTAGGTGGTGCCTCACTGAACTACCCCACTTATGACAAGGAGCTTTATGCCCTTGTCCAAGCATTGGAGACTTGGCAGCATTACTTGCTGTCCAAGGAGTTTGTGATCCACACTGATCATGAGACTCTCAAACACCTTAGAGGGCAAATCAATCTCAAGAGGAGACATGCCAGGTGGATGGAATTCATAGAAACCTTCCCGTACGTCATCAAGTACAAGAAGGGCAAAGACAATGTGGTAGCTGATGCACTATCAAGGAGGTTTGTCTTGATATCAACCATGGAGGCAAAGGTCCTAGGATTCGAGCACATCAAGGACCTTTACAAGGATGATCCTGACTTTGATGAGAGCTACAAGGAGTGTGGCACAGGGAGTCATGGCAAGTTTTACATCCATGAGGGATTCTTGTTCCGAGAAAGAAGGCTGTGCATACCACAAGGATCATTAAGGGAGCTTATCATCCGAGAAGCTCATGGAGGAGGACTCATGGGCCACTTTGGTGTCGACAAGACTCTAGGAGTGGTCAAGGAGCACTTCTACTGGCCACACATCAAGAGGACAGTAGAAGCTCATTGTGCAAGATGCATCACTTGCAAGAAGGCAAAGTACTGAGTGCAACCTCACGGGTTGTATCTCCCACTGCCCATACCTACACATCCATGGGTGGACATCTCAATGGACTTTGTTCTAGGCCTGCCCAAGATCAACCACAAGGATGCAATCTTTGTAGTGGTGGACAGATTCTCCAAGATGGCACACTTCATTCCATGTGCCAATGTCAATGATGCCACACAAACAGCTGAGCTGTTCTTCAGGGAGATAGTACGGCTTCATGGAGTGCCAAGGACAATCGTATCAGACAGGGACACCAAGTTCCTCAGCCATTTCTGGAGGACCCTCTGGAGAAAGCTAGGCACGAAGCTACTCTTCTCCTTCACCTCCCATCCTCAAACCGATGGCCAAACTGAAGTTGTCAACAGGATAGTATCAACTCTTCTCAGAACTACACTAGGGAAGAACCTAAAGACTTGGGTGGAGTGCATGCCATTCATAGAGTTCGCTTACAACGGAGCCGTGCACTCAGCAACCAAGAAGACACCATTTGAAGTGGTATACGGCTTCAACCCTCTCACCCCATTGGAGCAAACACCACTACCACCAGCTGAGATGACCAACCTCAACGGAGCATCCAAGGTAGAGTTCATAAGGAGATTACACCAGAAGGTAGCAGAAAACTTGGAGAAGAGGACCGGACAGTACGTGACTCATGCCAACAAGGGAAGAAAGGAGGTGATCTTTCAACCAGGCGATTGGGTGTGGCTGCACCTACGGCAGGAGAGGTTCCCAAACCTAAGGAGTTCCAAGCTAGCACCAAGAGGAGATGGACCATTCAGAGGGCTCGAGAGGATCAACAACAACGCCTACCGGATCGAGCTGCCAGGTGAGTTTAATGTGTCCAATATGTTCATTGTTACTGACTTTCCATGCAGATGACCAAGTTTTGAGGACAAAACCTACTGAAGAGGGAGGGAATGATGAGGACATCAGGTCGTACATCCAGCCAGGACACCAGACTGGCCGACCAGGAAGCTTGCCCGAGACAGTAGGACCATCTGGCACGTCTGCCGGACCAGGGAGTACCGCCGGACCCTCGACCTATAGGACCAGACCGGTCAGCATCGCCGGCGGAGAGGCCCAAGCTTCCGGCACACTTGGTGGGGACGTGGATGACACCGCCGGTCCCTCTGGTGATGCCGCCAACTCTGGGATCAACTTGGCCGGTCCTGAAGGCATCCCGGCCAGTACCGCGCACAATCCAGCCGATACAGCCGATCCAGCCGAGTACACGCGCATTTCCACTTCCACACAAGAGGACTCGGACCAAATGAGCTACCAGCTCCAGGACATGCACCTAGAAGAAGTATCTACACCAGTGGTACCTCAAGGAGCAATGACAAGAAGCAGATCAAGGGCACTCTTCCACAAATTCAGCTTATGGGTCGACAAGCTCCTAGAGGAAGATCAGCTAAGGAAAATGGGCCAGAAGAGCAAAGTAGAGTCCAAAGGCTTCTCAAAAACACAAGGAACATCAGAGACTTGGGCTTTAGTGGCAAGAGAGGTCAGGGCCCAAAGATTTTTAACCCTACTCCAAGTCGAAGAGTAGGAGCAAGGCGCATGCATGCCACAAGGACGGCCAAACAAACTTACTGATGTACGCCCTAAGAACTTGGTTCATAAGGCGCATGATGGTGCTTGGGGCATTAGTCAAGCCGAATGGCATGACTGTTCCACTCGTATAGCCCTTGCTTTGTCTTGAAAACAGTCTTCCATTCATCACCTTCCTTCATCCGGACCTGGTGGTATCCACTCTTGAGGTCTATCTTGGAGAAGACCGTGGCTTCACTCAGCTCATCTAGCATGTCATCCAGCCATGGTATTGGATGCCGGTACTTGACCGTGATGTTGTTGATTGCTCGGCAGTCCACGCACATTCGCCAAGTCCCAACTTTCTTGGGCACTAGTAGCACTGGTACGGCACATGGACTGAGGCTCTCTCGAACATATCCTTTCTCCAGGAGCTCCTTGACTTGCTTCTCAAGCTCCTTGGACTCCTCCGGACTCATCCGGTAGGCTGGCCGGTTGGGCAGGGCTGCTCCGGGCACTAGGTCGATCTGGTGTTCTATGCCACGTAAAGGAGGCAAGCCTGCTGGTATCTCCTCTGGAAACACATCCTGGAACTTGTTGAGGAGAGTTGCCACTTCAGGAGGTAGCTCTACCTGTTCTTTTTCTACATTCAACACTTCTTTGAAAACCATTAGTAGCATTAGATCCTTCGAGGCTAAAGCTCTGCGGACATGACTCGGTTGAATAAGAAAATTATATTTAATGAGCTTCTTTTCCTTACTCATTTGCTGTTGAAGCTCATGTACCTGGGCAGGTGTAAGAGGAGCTAGGCTGACCTTTCTCTTATCATGCACGAAGGTGTAGAGATTGGTTCCGCCATCATGCCTGGTCTCCTTGTCAAACTGCAATGGCCTTCCTCGCTGAAGATGGCCAGCTTGCATGGGCACCACGTCGCACACGACTTGGTCCTGGTACTTGCCCACACTGAATGGCACAGTGAGTTGCTCATGGATCTTGAGCTCAACTTTGTCATCGAGCCATCTCAGTCTATATGGCCGAGGATGCCTTGCCTTCTCTAGACCTAGCTTATCAACCATATATGCACTAGCAACGTTAGTGCAAGAACCACCATCTATGATGAGGTTACATACCTTGCTTTTGATGGTGCAACGGCTGTGGAAGATGTTCTCCCTTTGGATGGTCTCTGAAGGATCCACCATTGCACTGAGGATGCGTCTAGTGACCAGCACTTCCCCCACATCAGGGTACTCAATGTCACCATATTCTTCTTCTGGTTCATAGTCCTCTTCATCTTGGGACTCATATTCTCCAGCCTCCGTAATCAGCATGACCCGGTTGTTTGGGCACTCCCTTGAGATGTGTCCACAACCCCTACACTTGAAACAAGTGATGTCACGTGATCTTTGAGGGTTAGAAGACTTACTAGGCTCTCTCTGGTCACGGGTGGGTTCAGAAGGCTTGCTCTTGAACCTTGACTCGATCTCTATGCTCTTGCCTTTGTCTACGGGCTTGGGAATATTGCTTGGTGCCAAAGGCGTCTTAGGCTTGCTCCGGATGTCTTGGCTCTTATGTTTGATGTGCTGCTCAGCCTGGACAGATAGGTGGAACAAGTCTTTGAAGTCATTGTAGATTTGCCTTTCCACCTTGCGGCTGATCCTTTCTTGGAGTTCCATCCAACAATTGTGCCATCAATGCTTCTTCATCATCATTGAGCTCCAGCCTGTTCCTTAGCTTCTCGAACTCTTCATAGTACTCCTCTACTGATCTGGTACCCTGCTTAAGAGTACAAAAACGACGTTGCAAGTCTCTATGAAAGTAAGGTGGAACAAACCGTTGTCGCATGAGGTCTCTCATGTCGACCCATGAGTCTATGGGCCTCATTCTTTTCCTCCTTCGGTCAGATACCTCACGATCCCACCAGATGAGGGCATTTTCCGTGAGTTGAGCTACTGCCATTGAGACTCTCCTAGGCCCTGGTTGGTTGTAATGATCAAAGATATGAGCCATTCTCCTCTCCCAATCTAGGTTAGCCTCGGGGTCTACTTTTCCTGCAAAACTTGGAGGAGTTAGCTTAACATCAGGATGAGTTACCCAGTTGTAGGCGTGTTCATCTCCATCCTCATGATGTCTAGGAGGCATCCTTGGTCTCTGGTGAAGACCATATGGCTCGAAGCCATCATCTTCTGCCTCTGGTTGCCGTGGAGGTCCTCTCGGCCTATGGTGATAGTTATGAGGTTGTGTATCCTCATCTCCATCTGGTTGGGGCTCCTCCTGTTCGTGCTGCGTCCTAAGGGGCTCAGGACCCTCAGGACGGTCTTGCTCAGCTTTCACGTGCCTTATGGCCTGGAATCTCACAGGCCTCTCCACGCGCTCCAACCTCTCGCCTATGGATGCGAGTTGCGTTTGGAGGGTGGTGAACATGGCCATCATGGCTTCGGTTGCTTCCCAATTTTCTTCTGCCATTGCGTACTACAAAGATAGAAGACAAGCTATGCTGCCCCTAAATTGTTAGGAGGGTTTTCTTTTATAAGGGGATTTGAAAAAAATGCAAAAAGGAAAAAATCTGAGAATTGGAAATTCGAAAATATGAAGATTTGAAAAAAAGGAAACTTTCTTGACAACTATTGCTAGCTGTCCAATTCGAATCCTTTAGGTATTTTTCCTATTTTATTTTTCTTTTCTTTTAATTTAACTTTAAAATAATGGAGATATGATTCTAACAAAAAGGAAAGTCGAATATAGCAATGCAAAACTGAATATAAACCCTAGTGATACACGTAGGAGCTAGATGCACTTGGTCTGGAGTTTGATGTTATTTTTTTTTTATTTTTCTTGAATAAAACTTAAACTAATGCAAGAACTAGAAACAAAAAATCTAAAGGATAGAAACAACCTGGTTTAGGAGCTTTAAGCTCTGATACCAAAATGATACAAGCCTCGATTCAAGGCTTATATGCTCGTGGGCTCTTTGGAGAAGGTTAGGTGAGAAACTCGACCTTAGACTTCTTGGATAGGGGGTTTTGGGTTGGTATTCGATGGAAGGGTGAAGTGAACCACACGAGGAGTGATGAACCTAATCATAAATCACAAACTTAGAGCTAGGAGGGCTGGTCTCAACTAGGTTCTAAGCGCACAAGCTTCTTTGAGACAAAAACTTGTAAAGAGAAAATTCGCACTTTATTAATATCAAAAAGGTTGTCGAACTACAATGCTGGACGGAGCCTTACTAATATGCTCGACAGCTTGAAGTTCTAGGATCGACTCAAATAAAGAAAAGGAAAGTTTACAAATGTGCACAAATGGAAAAGATACAAAAGTGCATAACCGAAAAAAGACATATTCCTAAAATGTTCTTGAATCAAAAATGTAAACAATCTAGATCCTACCCTGCAAAACAGAAAGAGGCATATATTCAAATTGAAACTTACCTTACTTACCTCACGGCCAATAAATGGAAGGTGGCCGTCCTTGTGGCATGCACGCGCCTTGCTCCTAGTCTTCGACTTGGAGTAGGGTTAGGAATCTTTGGGCCCTAACCTCTCTTGCCACTAAAGCCCAAGTCTCTGAAGTCCCTTGCATTGTTGAGAAGCCTTTGGACTCTTCTTTGCACTTCTGGCCCACTGACCTTAATCGTTCTTCCTCTAGGAGCTTGTCGACCCATAAGCTGAACTTGTGGAAGAGAGCTCTTGATATGCTCCTTGTCATTGCTCCTGGTGGCACTACTGGTGTGGAGACTTCCTCTAGATGCATGTCCTGAAGCTGGTAGCTTATCTGGTCCGAGTTTCCTTGTGTAGAGGTTGAAATGCTCGTGTACTCGGCTGGATCGGCTGTACCGGCTGGAATGTGCGAGGTACTGGCCGGAATGCCTTCAGGACCGGCCAAGTTGATCCCGGAGTCACCGGCATCACCAAGGGGACCGGCGGTGTCATCCACGTCGCCACCAAGTGTGGCGGAAGCTTGGGCCTCTCCGCCGGCAATGCTGATCAGTCTGGTCCTATTGGTCGAGGGTCCGGCGGTACTGCTTGGGCCGGCATACGTGCCAGATGGCCTGGCTGTCTCGGGCAAGCTTCCTGGTCGGCCAGTCTGGTCTCCTGGCTGGACATACGATCTGATGTCCTCATCAGATCTTTATTAATTCACAAGAAGGTTGTCACACTACAATGCTGGAAGGAGCCTTATTAATATGCTCAACAGCTTGACCTTCTAGGGTCAACACAAAGAAAGAAAAGGAAAGTTTACAAAAGTGCACAAATGGAAAATGTACAAAAGTGCATAGCCAAAAAGGACATATTCCTAAAATACCTTTGACTCAAAAATGTAAACAATCTAGATCCTACGCTGCAAAACAGAAAGAAGCATATATTCGAATTGAAAACTTACCTTTCTTACCTCACGGCCAAGAAATGGAAGGTGGCCGTCCTTGTGGCATGCATGCGCCTTGCTCCTAGTCTTCGACTTGGAGTAGGGTTAGGAATCTTTGGGCCCTGACCTCTCTTGCCACTAAAGCCCAAGTCTCTGAAGTCCCTTGCATTGTTGAGAAGCCTTTGGACTCTTCTTTGCACTTCTGGCCCACTGTCCTTTGTCGATCATCCTGTAGGAGCTTGTCGACCCATAGCTTATCTGGTCTGAGTCTCCTTGTGTAGAAGTTGAAATGCTCGTGTACTCGGCTGGATCGGCTGGATCGGCTGTACCGGCTGGACTGTGCGAGGTACTGGCTGGAATGCCTTCTGGACCGGCCAAGTTGATACTGGAGTCGGCGGCGTCACCAATGGGACCGGCGGTGTGTCATCCACGTCGCCACCAGTTGGGCCGGAGATTTGGGCCTCTCCGCCGGCAATGCTGATCGGTCCGGTCCTGTTGGTCGAGGGTCCGGCGGTACCGCTTGGGCCAGCAGACGTGCCAAATGGCCCGGCTGTCTTGGGCAAGCTTCCTGGTCGGCCAGTCTAGTCTCCTGGCCGGAGATACGACCTGATGTCCCCATCACCTTCCTACCAATAAATAGGTACGAATCACTGAAACTTGCCTTTGTTATTATCATTTTTGTTTCCTTTATTTTCATCTCTCTCTTTCGTATTTATTTTCTCACCGAGACGGTGAGAGATAAGTAGAGGGAGGGGGACACTGACGGTCACATTTGCATCATTTTGCATTGTAGATATATTTATGCATTAAAAAGCACCAAAAATAAAATAAAAACTCAAAAAACCAAAAAAATTTCATCATGCTTTTACACTCCATGTGTTAGGATTGAGTCTAGAATCATATAGATTTCGTTGCATTTGCATATGGACCATGGTTAGACTGTCTCAACTAAGTTGCACTTAGGACTAAGATTGGAACTCTTTCTAGGAGTACTATGATGCTTGCACCATTTCGAAACTTGGGAATCTTATATTGTGCCACAACCTATTAGGTAGATCATTCTTGGTAATTGAAATGTGTCGATATTCTGACAAAATTTAAGACCAAAATACCTACTACAAAGCCTCCTAGTAATCCAATCTATCCTAAACTATGTGATGCCATGCATTATGCTTCATTTATTAGCCTTTAATCAAGGAACACGACATGTCTGCATTATCTGATTAACTTGACATGTCCGCACTAAATCATCTTTAACTTTTGATTTAGAGCTCAAAATTACATAAGTCCAACGCCCACGTTAGGCTAGCTCAGTTTTCCATATTGTAACAACATTTGAAACTGAATGAACTACTACAAAGCCTCCATGTAATCCAATGTATCCCAAACTACGTGATGCCATGCATCATGCTTAATTTACAAATAAGTCTCAAGATGCACCAATGATCAGTTTATAATGACATTTTAATTGGCTGATCAACTTGACATGTCCGCAATAAATTGTCCGTAACTTTTGATTTAGAGTTCACAATGACACGAATCCAACGCCCACGTTAAGCTTGCTCAATTTTCTATATTGGACAACATTTGAGACACAAACAGCTAAGAAACACCTCCAAGTATTCCAATGTAGCCCTTCATTTATAAGCCTTTACTCAAGAAACACCAATGATCAGCTTAGAATGATCATTTTAACTAGCTGATCAAACTGACATGTCTGCACTCAATTTTAAAGCTCAAAATGACATGAGTCCAACATGCAGGTCAAACTAGCTCAATTTTCCATATTGTGATAACATTTGAGAATGGAAAAGCCTCCAAGTAATCTACTATATCCTGAACTGTGTGATACCATGCATTATGCTTCATTTGTAAGCTTTTACTCAAGGAGCACCAATGATCAGTTTAGAATGATCATTTTAACTAGCTGATCCTCTTGACATATCCGCACTAAATCGTATTTAATTTTTTTATTTAGAACTCAAAATGACATGAACCAACCATCAACGTTTAGCTAGCAATATTTTCTATATTCTGATAACATTTGAGACTAAAATAGTTATAACAAAGCCTCCAATTAATCCAATGTATCCTAAACTTAGTGATGCCATGCATTATGCTTCATTTATAAGCTTTTACTCAAGGAGCACCAATGATCAGTTTAGAGTGATCATTTTAATTGTCCAATAAACTTGAGATGTCTGTACTAAATTGTCCGTCCCTTTTGATTTATAGTTCAAAATGAAACGAATTCAACGTTCACATTAAGCTAGTTCAAATTTCTATAATGTGACAAAATTTAAGACGAAAATAGCTACAAAAAAGCCTCCAGATAATCCAATCTATCCCAAACTGCGTGATGCCATGCATTATGATTCATTTATAAGTATTTACTCAAGTATCTCCAATGATGAGTTTAGAATGATCATTTAACTGGCTGATCAAGTTTACATGTCCACACTAAATCGTCTATAACTTTTAATTTAGAGTTTAGAATGACATGTCCAAACTAAATTGTCTGTAACTTTTGATTTAGAGTTCAAAATGACACGAGTCCAACACTCACATTAAACTAGCTCAATTTTCTATATTCTGAAAAATATAACACCAAAATAGCTCTACAAAGCCTCATAGTAATCCAATCAGTCCCAAACTATGCGATGCCATGCATTATGCTTCATTTAATAGCCTTTACTAGAGCAGCACCAATGATCAGTTTAGAATGATCATTTTGACTAACTGATTAGATTACATGTACACACTAAATTGTCTTCAACTTTTAATTTGGAGTTCAAAATGACATGAATCCAACGCCAACGTTAAACAAGCTCAATTTTCTATATTGTGACATAATTTAAGACCGAATTAGCTACGACAAAGCCTCCAAATAATCCAACCTATCCCAAACTGCGTAATGCCAATCATTATGCTTCATTTATAAGCCTTTACTCAAGGAGCACACCTGATTAGTTTACAATTATCATTTTAACTAGCTGATCAACTTGACATGTCCACACAAAATTGCCTTTAACTTTTGATCTAGAGCTCAAAATAACATGAGTCCAACACCCACGTTAAGCTAGCTCAATTTTTATAGTGACAACATTTGAGACTGAAAGAGCTACTACAAAGCCTCCAAGTAATCCAATGTATCGTAAACTGCATAATGACATGCATTACTCTTCATGTATAAGCCATTACCCAAGGAGCACCAACGAGAAGTTTAGAATGATCTATTTAACTACCCGCACTAATTCATCCATTACATTTGATTTAGATTTCAGAATGACACGATTCCAAAGCTCACCTTAAGCTAGCTCAATTTTCTATATTGTGACAATATTTGAGACTGAAAGAGTTAGGAAAAAGTCTCCAAGTAATCCAATGTATCCCAAACTGTGTGATGCAATACATTATTCTTCTTCTGTAAGCCTTTACTCAAGGAGCACCAATGATTTGTTTAGAATGATCATTTTAACTAGCTAATCAACTTGACATGTCCGCACTAAATCGTCTTTAACTTTTGATTTATAGCTCAAAATGACATGAGTCCAATGCCCACGTTACGCTAGCTGAAATTTACATATTGTGACAACATTTGAGACTGAAACAGCTACTAAAAAGCCTCAATGTAATCCAATGTATCCCAAACTGCGTGATACCATGCGTTACTCTTCATTTCTACGCCTTTACTCAAGGAGCACCAACTATGAGTTTATAATGATCACTTTAACTGCCCGATCAACTTGACATGTACGCACTAAATCTTCCGTAACTTTTGATTTAGAGTTTAAAATGACACTAATCCAATGCCCTCGTTAAGCTAGCTCAATTTTCTATATTGTGACAACATTTGAGACTGAAAGAGCCACGATAAAGCCTCCAAAATATCCGATGTATCCCAAACTATGTGATGTCATGCATTATGTTTCATTTATAAGCCTTTACTCAAGGAGCACCAAAGATCAGTTTAGAATATTCATTTTAACTGGACGATAACGTTGACATGTCCGAACTAAATCGTCCGTAATTTTTGATTTAAAGTTCAAAATGACATGAATCCAATGCCTACGTTAAGCTAGCTCAATTTTCTACGTTGTAACAGCATTTCAGATGTAAAAAAACAAGGAAAAAGCCTCCAAGTAATTCAGTGTATCCCAAATTGCGTGATGCAATGCATTATTCTTGATTTATAAGCCTTTACTTAAGGAGCACCAATGATTAGTTTAGTATGATCATTTTAACTAGCTAATCAACTGTCATATTCGCACTAAATTGTTTTTAACTTTTGATTTATAGCTCAAAATGACATGACTCCAACGCCCACGTTACGCTAACTCAATTTTCCATATTGTTACAACATTTGAGACTGAAACACCATCTACAAAGCCTCCATGTTATCCAATGTATCCCAAACTGCGTTATGCCATGCGTTACTCTTCATTTGTACGCCTTTACTCAAGGAGCACCAACGATCAGTTTAGAATTATCATTTTAACTGCACGATCAACTTGACATGTCCGCACTAAATCTTGCGTAACTTTTGATTTAGAGTTTAGAATGACACGAATCCAACACCCTCATTAACCTAGCTCAATTTTGTATATTGTGACAACATTTGAAACTGAAAGAGCTACGATAAAGCCTTGAAACCAATGTATCCCAAACAACATGATGTCATGCATTATGTTTCATTTATAGGCCTTTACTCAAGGAGCACCGAAGATCAGTTTAGAATGATCATTTCTTGATGATAACCTTGACATGTCCAGACTGAATAGTTTGTAACGTTTGATTTAGAGTTCAAAAGGACATGAATCCAATGCCCACGTTAAAGACCGAAATAGCTATGGTAAAGCCTTCAAGTAATCCAATCTATCCCGAACTGCATGATGCCATGCATTATATATGCTTCATTTATCAGCCTTTACTCAAGGAGAACAATTATCAGTTTGGAATGATTCATTCTAACTAGCTAATCAACTTGACATGTTTGGACTAAATCGTCCTTATCTTTTGATTTAGAGCTCAAAATGATGTGAGTCCAATGTCCACGTTAAGCTATCTCAATTTTTATAGTGAAAACATTTGAGACTGAAAGAGCTACTATAAAGCCTCCAAGCAATCCCATGTATCCCAAACTGCATGATGCCATACATTATGCTTCATTTATAAGCTATACCCATGGAGCACGAATGATCAGTTTAGAATGATAATTTTAGGTGGCCGATCAACTTGACATATCTGTACTAAATCGGCCGTAACTTTGTATTTAGAATTATGAATGACACGATTCCAACGCCCACGGTAAGCTAGCTTAATTTTCTATACTGTGACAACATTTTAGGCTGAGAGAGCTAAGGCAATGCCTCCAAGTAATCCAATGTATCTTAAACTATGTGATGTCATGCATTATGCTTCATTTATAAGCCGTTACTTAAGAAGCACCAATGATCAGTTTATAATGATAAATTTAATTGGCCGATAGACTTGACATATGTGTACTAAATCGTCCTTAACTTTTGATTTAGAGCTCAAAATGGCATGAGTGCAACACCCACATTAAGCTAGCTCAAGTTTCTATATTCTGGCAATATTTGAGACTAAAAGACCTACGATAAAGCCTGCAAGTAATCCAATGCATCCCAAAGTGTGTGATGCCATGCGTTACACTTCATTTGTGCCTTTAGACAAGGAGGACCAACGATCAGTTTAGAATGATCATTTTAACTAGCCAATCAACTTGATATGGCCACACTAAATTGTCTTTAACTTTTGGTTTAGAGCTCAAAATGACAAGATTCAAACGCCCACATTACCCTAGCTACATTTTCCATATTGTGACAACATTTGAAACTGAAAGAGCTACTACAAAGCCTCCAAGTAATCCAATGTATCCCAAATAGCGTGATGCCATGCGTTACTCTTCATTTATAAGCCTTTACTCAAGGAGCACCAATGATCAATTTATAATGATCATTTTTACTGGCCGATCAACTTGACATGTCCACACTAAATCGTCCGTAAGTTTTGATTTAGAATTTAGAATGACACGAATCGAATGCCCACGTTAAGATAGCTCAATTTTCCACATTGTGACAACATTTGAGACTGAAAGAGCTACTACAAAGCCTTTAAGTAATGCAATGTATCACAAATTGCATGATACCATGCATTATCATTCATTTATAAGCCTTTACTAAGGAGCACTGGTGATCAATTTAGAACGATCATTTTAACTGTCGGATCAATTTGACCTGTCCGCACTAAATCAGCTGTAAATTTTGATTTGAAGTTAAGAATGACCCAAATCCAACACCCATGTTAAGCCAGCTCATTTTGACTGAAAGAGCTACGACAAAGCCTCCAAGTATTCCAATGTATCCCAACCTACGTGATGCCATGCATTATGCTTCATTTATAAGCCTTTACTCAAGGAGCACCATTGATCAGTTAAGAATGATCATTTTAATTGGCCGATCAACTTGACATGTCCGCACTAAATCGCCTTTAACTTTTGATTTAGAGCTCAAAATGACATGAGTCCAAATGGCCATGTTAAGCTAGCTACATTTTCCATATTCTGACAACAATTGAGGCTGAAAGAACTACCACAAATCATCAAGTAATACAATTAATTCTAACAGGCTGATGCATGATCATTTTAACAGGCCAATAATTTGACATGTCCGCACTAAATCGTTCGTAACTTTTGATTTAGAGTTTAGAATGACACGAATCCAACGCCCACGTTATGCTAGCTCATTTTCTATATTGTGACAATATTTGAGACAGAAAGAGCTACGAGAAAGCCTCCAAATAATCCAATGTATCCCAAACTGCGTGATGTGATGCATTATGTTTCATTTATAAGCCTTTACTCGAGGATCACCAATGATCAGTTTAAAATAATCATTTTAACTGGCTGATTAACTTGACATGTCCGCACTAAATCATCTGTTACTTTTTTAGAGTTGAAAATGACAAGAATCCAACACCCACGTTAAGCTAGCTCAATTTTCTATATTGTGAAAAAATTTAAGACCAAAAGAGCTATGACAAAGCCTCCAAGTAATCCAATCTATCCCAAACTGCGTGATGCAATGATTTATGCTTCATTTATAAACCTTTAGTCAAGGAGGACCATTGATCAGTTTAGAATGATTATTTTAACCAGGTGATCAACCTGACATGATTAGAGCTCAAAATGACACGTGTCCAACCCCAACATTAAGCTAGCTCAATTTTCCATATTGTAACAAAAATTGAGACTGAAAGAGCTACAACAAAGCCTCCAAGTAATCCAATGTATCCCAAACTTCGTGATGCCAATCATTATGCTTGTTTATAAGCCTTTTCTCAAGAAGCACCAATGATAACTTTGAAATGATCATTTAAAAGGACGATCAACTTGACAAATCCGTAGTAAATCTTCCATAACTGTTGATTTAGAGTTCAGAATGACAGGAATCCAACGCCCCTGTTAAACTAGCTCAATTTTCCATATTGTGACAACATTTGAGACTGAAAGAACAACAACAAAGCCTCCAAGTAATCCTGTGTATCGCAAACTATGTGATACCATGAATTATGCTTCATTTATATGCCTTTACTCAAGGAGCACCAATGATAAGTTTAGAATAATCATTTTAACTAGACGATCAACTTCACCAATCCGCACTCAATCATCCATAACTGTTGATTGATAGTTCAGAATGACACGAATCCAATGCCCACGTTAAGCTAGCTCAATGTTGAACAGTTCAGAATGATCATTTAAACTGGCTGATTAACTTGACATGTATGTATTAAATCATCTTTAATTTTCGATTTAGAGCTCAAAATGGCATGAGTCCAATGCCCACGTTAAACTAGCTAAAGTTTCCATATTATGACAACAATTGAGACTGAAAGAGCTACTTCAAAGCCTCCATGTAATCCAATATATCCCGATTTGCGTGATGCCATGTATTATACTTCATTTATAAGCCTTTTCTCAAGGAGCACTAGTGATCAGTTTAGAATGATCATTTTAACTCTCAGATCAACTTGACCAGTGCGCACTAAATTGCCCGTAAATTTTTATTTGGATCAAAATGACACGAATCCAACGCTCACGGTAAGGAAGCTCAATTTTCATATTGTGACAACATTTGAGAGTGAAAGAGCTATGACAAAGCCTCCAAGTATTCCATTGTCTCCCAAACAGCGTGATGCCATGCATTATGCTTCATTTATAAGCCTTTACTCAAGGAGCACTAATGATCAGTTTAGAATGCTCATTTTAACTATCTGAACAACTTGACATGTCCGCACTAAATCGTCTTTAACTTTTGATTAAGAGGTCAAAATGACATGATTCCAACGCCCGCTTTAAGGTTGCTCAATTTTCCATATTGTGACAATATTTGAAACTAAAAGAACTACTAGAAAGCCTCCAAGGAATACAATTAATCCCAAACTGCGTGATGCCATGCATTTGGCTTCATTTATAAGCCTTTACTCAAAGAGCACTAGTGATCAGTTTAGAATGATCATTTTAACTGGCGGATTAACTTGACATGCCCGCACTAAATTGTCCGTAAAATTTGATTTCGATTTCCGAATGACACGAATCCAACGCCCACATTAAGCTAGCTCCACATTAAGCTAGCTCCATTTCAATTTTGTGACAAATTGTAAGTTCGAAATAGCTTCAATGAAGCCTCCAAGTAATCCAATATACCCCGAACAGGGTGATGCCATGCATTATGCTTCATTTATAAGCTTTTACTCAAGGAGCACCAATGATCAGTTTTGAATTATCATTTTAACTAGCTAATCTTTTTCATGTCCGCACTAACTCGTCTTTAACTTTTGATTTAGAGCTCAAAATGACATGAATCCGACATCCGGGTTAAGCTAGCTCAATTTTCCATATTGTGACAGTATTTGAGACTGAAATAACTACTACAAAGCCTCCGAATTATCCAATTCATTCCAAACGGCGTGATGCCATGCGTTATGCTTCATTTACAAGTCTTTATTCAAATAGCACCAATGATCAGTTTAGAATGATCATTTTAACTGGCCGATCAATTTGATTTGTCCACACTAAATCGTCCATCGCTTTTGATTAAGAGTTCAGAATGACACGAACCCAACGCCCACGTTTAGCTAGCTCAATTTTTATATTGTGACAAAATTTCACACCGAGATAGCTACAAAAAGCCTCCATGTAATCCAATCTATCCCAAAGAATGTGATGCCATACATTATTCTTCATTTATAAGACTTTACTCAAGTAGAACCAATGATCAGTTTAGAATTATCATTTTAAATAGCTGATCAACTTGACATGTCCGCACTAAATCATTTTTAACTTTTTATTTTGAGCTCGAATAGACATGAGTCCAACGCCCACGTTAAGCTAGCTCAATTTCCATATTGTGATAACATTTGAGATTGAAAGAAATACTACAAAGCCTCCAAGTAATCCAATTAATCCCAAACTGCGTGATACATGCATTATGCTTTATTTACAAGCCTTTACTCAAGGAGAACCAATTATCAGTTTAGAATGATCATTTAAATTGGCCGATCAACTTGACATGTCTGCACTAAATCGTCTGTCACTTTTGATTTAGATTCAGAATGACACGAATCCAATGCCCACATTAAGCTAGCTCAATTTTCTATATTGTGACAAAATTTAACACCAAAATAGTTGTGAAAAAGGCTCCAAGTAATCCAATCTATACCAAATTGCGTGGTGCCATGCATTATACTTCATTTTTAATCCTTTACTCAATGAGCACCAATGATTAGTTTAAAATGATCATTTTAACTGGGCCGATCAACTTGACATGTATGCATTAAGTCGTCCATCACTTGTGATATAGAGAACAGAATGATACGAATCCAACGCCCACGTTTAGATAGCAGAATTTTGTATATTATGACCAAATTTAATACCGAAATAATTACGAAAAAGCCTCCAAGTAATCCATTCTATCCCAAACAGCGTGATGCCATGCATTATGCTTCATTTATAATCCTTTACCCAAGAAGCACCAATGATGAGTAAAGAATTTTCATTTTAACTAGCTGATCAACTTGACATGTCCGCACTAAATCGTTTTTAGCTTTTGATTTAGAGCTCAAAATGACATGAGTCCAACACCCACGTTAAGCTAGCTCAAGTTTCCATATTGTTACAACATTTGCGATTGAAAGAACTACTACAAAGCCTCCAAGAAATCCAATTAATTCCAAACTGCGTGATGACATGCGTTATGATTCATTTACAAGCCTTTACTCAATGAGCACAAATGATCAGTTTAGAATGATCATTTTAATTGGCCGATCAACTTGACATGTCCGCACTAAATCGTCCGTCACTTTTTATTTAGAATTCAGAATGACACAAATCCAACGACCACGTTAAGCTGGCTCAATTTTCTATGTTGTGACAAAATTTATCACCAAAATAGCTACGAAAAAGCCTCCAAGTAATCCAATCTATCCCAAACAGCATGATGCCATGCATAATGCCTCACTTATAAGCCTTTACTCAAGGCGAACCAATGATAAGTTTAGAATTATCATTTTAACTAGTTGATGAACTTGACATGTCCCCACTGAATCGTCTTTACCTTTTGATTTAGAGCTCAAAATGACATATGTCGAATGCATGCATTAAGCTAGCCCAGTTTTCCATATTGTGACAACATTTGAGACTAAAAAACTACTACAAAGCCTCCAAGTAATCCAATTAATCCAAAACTACGTTATGCCATGCATTATGCTTTATTAAGCCTTTACTCAAGGAAAACCAATGATCAGTTTAGAAAGATCATTGATCAACTTGAGATGTCTGCACCAAATCGTCTATCACTTTTGATTTAGAGTTCACAATGACACGAATCGAATGCCCACGTTTAACTAGTTCAATTTTTTATATTGTGACAAAATTTAACACCGAAATAGCTATCAAGAGGCCTCCAAATAATCCAATCTATCCCAAACTTTGTGATGCCATGAATTATGCTTGATTTATATGCCTTTACTCAACGAGCCCCAATGATCAGTTTAGAATTATTATTTTAACTAGCTGATCAACTTGACATGCACACACTAAATTGTCTTTAACTTTTTATTTATAGCTAAAAATGCTATGAGCTCAATTTTCCATATTGTGACAACATTGAGACTAAAAGAACTACTCCATGTAATCTAATTAATCCCAAACCGTGTGATGTCATGCGTTATGCTTCATTTACAAGTCTTTACTCAAGGAGCACCGATGATCAGTTTAGAATGATCATTTTAACTGACCAATCAACTTGACATATCCACACTAAATTGTCCGTCACTTTTTATTTAGAGTTCAGAATGGCATGAATCCAACGCCTACGTTTAGCTACATCAATTTTCTATATTGTGAAAAAATGTAACACCAACATAGCTAAGAAAAAGCCTACAAGTAATCCAATCTATCCCAAACTGCGTGATTCCATGCATTTTGCTCCATTTATATGCCTTTACTGAAGGAGCACCAATGATCACTTTAGAATTATCATTTTAACTAGCTGATCAACTTGACATGTTGGTACTAAATCTTCTTTAACTTTTGGTTTAGAGCTCAAAAAGATATGAGTCCAACGCCCGCGTTAATTTTGCTCAATTTTCCATACTATGACAAGATTTGAGACTGAAATAACTACTACAAAGCCTCCAAGTAATCCAATTAATCGCAAACTACGTTATGCTTCATTTACATGCCTTTACTCAAGGAGCACAATTTATCAGTTTAAAATGATCATTTTATCTTGCTGATCAACTTGACATGTCCGCACTAAATCGTTCATCACTTTGCATTTAGAGGTTAGAATTACACGAATCCAACGCCCACGTTTAGCTAGCTCAATTTTCTATATTGTGACAAAATATAACACCAAAATAGCTACGAAAAAGCCTATAATTAACCCAATTTATCCAAAACTGCGTGATGCCATGCATTATGCTCCATTTATAAGCTTTTACTCAAGGAGCACCAATTATCAGTTTAGAATGATCATTTTTACTAGCTGATCAACTTGACATGTCGGCCCAAAATCGTCTTTAACTTTATATTTAGAGCTCAAAATGATATGAGTCCAACGCCTGCATTAAGCGAGCTCAATTTTCCATATTTTGACAACATTTGAGACTGAAAGAACTACTATAAAGCCTCCACATAATCCAATTAATCCCAAACTGCGAGATATCATGTGTTATGCTTCATTTACAAGCGTTTACTCAAGGAGCACCAATGATCAGTTTAGAATGATTTTTTTGACGAGCCGATCAACTTGATATGTCCGTACTAAATCATCTTTAACTTTTGATTTAGAGCTGAAAATATCATGAGTCCAACGCCTGCATTAAGTTAGCTCAATTCTCCATATTGTGACAATATTCGAGACTAAAATAACTAATGCAAAGCCTCCAAGTAATCCAATTAATCCCCAACTGCGTGATGCCATGTGTTATGCTTCATTTACAATCCTTTACTCATGGAGCACCAATGATCAGTTTAGAATGATCATTTTAACTGGCTGATCAACTTGACTTGTCTGCAATCAATCGTCCATCACTTTTGATTTAGAGTTCAGGATGACACAAATCCAATGCCCAAGTTTATCTAGCTTTATTTTCTATATTGTGAAAAACTTTAACACCAAAAGAGCTACAAAAAAGCGTACAAGTAATCCAATCTATCCCAAACTGCGTGATGCAATGCATTATGCTTCATTTATAAGCCCTTACTCAAGGCGCACCAATGATCAGTTTAGAATGATCATTTTAACTAGCTGATCAACTTGACATGTAAGCATTAAATCATCTTTAACTTTGTAATTACAGCTCAAAATGACATGAGTCCAACGCCCACGTTAAGCTAGCTCAATTTTCCATATTGTGAGAACATTTGAGATTGAAAGAGCTAGAGCAAAGCTTTCAAGTAATCCAATCTATCCCAAACTGTGTGATGCCATGCATTATTCTTCATTTTTAAGCCTTTACTCAAGGAGCAGCAATGATCAGTTAAAAATTATCATTTTAACTAGCTGATCAACTTGACATGTCCCCACTAAATCGTCCATCCCTTTGAATTTAGAGTTCAGAATTACACGAACCCAATGCCCACGTTTATCAAGCTCAATTTTTTATATTGTGACAAAATTTAATACCGAAATAGCTACGAAAAAGCCTCTAAGTAATCCAATCTATCCCAAACTGCGTGATGTCATGCATTATGCTCCATTTATAAGGCTTTACTCAAGGAGCACCAATGATCATTTTTACTAGCTGAGCAACTTGACATGTCGACACTGAATCGTCTTTAATTTTTCATTTAGAGCTCAAAATGACATTAGTCCAACGCTTGCGTTACGCGAGCTCGATTTTCCATATTGTGACAATATTTGAGACTGAAAGAACTATTACAAAGCCTCGAAGTAATCCAATTAATCCCAAACTGCGTGATGCAATGCGTTATGCTTCATTTACAAGCCTTTACTCATGGAGCACCAGCGATCAGTATATAGTGATCATGTTAAGTGCCCAATGAACTTGACTTCTCTGCACTAAACCGTCCGTCACTTTTGATTTAGTGCTTAGAATGACAAGAACCTATCACCCACATTTATCTAGCTCAATTTTCTATATTGTGACAAAATTTAACACCGAAAGAGCTACAAAACAACCTCCATCGTAATCCAATCTATCCCAAACTGCGTGATGCCATGCATTATGATTCATTTATAAGCCTTTACTCAAGGTGAACCAATGATTAGTTTAGAATGATCATTTTAACTTGCTGATCAACTTGATATGTAAGCAATAAATCATATTTAACTTTGTATTTAGAGCTCAAACTGACATGAGTCCAACGCCCATGTTAAGCTAGTTCAATTTTCTATACTGTGAGAAAATTTGAGACTGAAAGAGCTACAACAAAGCTTCCAAGTAATCCAATCTATCCCAAACTGTGTAATGTCATGCATTACGCTTCATTTATTAGCCTTTACTCAAGGAGCACCAATGATCAGTTAAGAATTATCATTTTAACTAGCTGATCAACTTGACATGTCCGCACTAAATCGTCCGTCACTTTGTATTTAGAGTTCAGAATTACATGAATCCAACTCCCACGTTTAGCTAGCTCAATTTTCTATATTGTAACAAGATTTAACAATAAAATAGCTACGAAAAAGCCTTTAAGTAATCCAATCTATCCCAAACTGCGTGATGCAATGCATTATGCTCCATTTATAAGCTTTTACTCAAGGAGCACCAATGATCAGTTTAAAATGATCATTATTAATAGCTGATCAACTTGAAATGTTGGCACTAAATCTTCTTTAACTTTTTATTTAGAGCTCAAAATGACATGATTCCAACGCCCGCGTTAAGTGAGCTCAATTTTCAATATGGTGACAAGATTTAAGACTGAAAGAACTACTACAAAACCTCCAAGTAATCGAATTAATCCTGAACTGCATGATGCCATTCGTTATGCCTCATTTACAAGCCTTTACTCATGGAGCACTAGTGATCAGTTTAGAATGATCATTTTAGGTGTCCAATCAACTTGACTTGTCTACACTAAATCATCTGTTACTTTTGATTTAGAGTTCAGAATGACACGAATCACCCGTCCACGTTTAGCTAGCTCAGTTTTCTATATTGTGACAAAATTAACACCAAAATAGCTACGAAAAAGCCTCTAAGTAATCCAATCTATCCCAAACTGCGTGATGCCATGCATTATGCTCCATTTATAAGCCTTTACTCAAGGAGCACCAATGATCAGTTTAGAATGACCATTTTAACTAGCTGATCAACTTAAAATGTCCGCACTAAATCGTATTTAGCTTTTGATTTGGAGCTCAAAATGACATGAGTATAACGCCCGCATTAAACGAGCTCAATTTTCCATATTTTGACAATATTCGAGACTGAAAAACTACTACAAAGCCTCCAAGTAATCCAATTAATCCAAAAATACATGATGGCATGCCTTATGCATTATTTACAAGCCTTTACACATGGAGCACCAATGATCAGTTTAGAATGATCATTTTAACTGTCCGATCAACTTGACATGTCTGCACTAAATCGTCCGTCACGTTTGATTTAGAGTTCCGAATGACAAGAACCCAACGCCCAAGTTTAGCTAGCTCAATTTTCTATATTGGGACAAAATTTAACACCAAAAGAGCTAAAAAAGCCACCAAGTAATCCAATATATCCCAAACTTCGTGATGCCATGCATTATGCTTCGCTTATAAGCCTTTACTCAAGACGCACCAATGATCAGTTTAGAATGATCATTTTAACTAGCTGATCAACTTGACATGTAAGCATTAAATCATCTTTAACTTTGTATTTAGAGCTCAAAATGACATGAGTCCAACGCCCACGTTAAGCTAGCTCAATTTTCCATATTGTGAGAACATTTGAGACTGAAAGAGCTACAACAAAGCTTCCAAGTAATCCAATCTATCCCAAACTATGTGATGCCATTCATTATTCTTCATTTATAAGCCTTTACTCAAAGAGCACCAATGATCAGTTAAGAATAATCATTTTAACTAGCTGACCAACTTGACATGTCCCCACTAAATCGTCCATCCCTTTGAATTTAGAGTTCAGAATTACACGAATCCAACGCCCACGTTTAGCAAGCTCAATTTTTTATATTGTGACAAAATTTAATACCAAAATAGCTACGAAAAAGCCTTTAAGTAGTCCAATCTATCCCAAACTGCGTGATGCCATGCATTATGCTCCATTTATATGTCTTTACTCAAGGAGCACCAATGATCATTTTTACTAGCTGAGCAACTTGACATGTCGGCACTAAATCATCTTTTATTTTTGATTTAGAGCTCAAAATGACATGAGTCAAACGCTTGCGTTAAGCTAGCTCGATTTTCCATATTGTGACAATATTTGAGACTGAAAGAACTACTACAAAGCCTCAAAGTAATCCAATTAATCCCAAACTTTGTGATGCCATGCGTTATGCTTCATTTTCAAGCCTTTACTCATGGAGCACCAGCGATCAGTTTAGAATGATCATTTTAACTGTCCGATCAACTTGACTTCTCTGCACTAAATCGTCCGTCACTTGTGATTTAGAGTTTAGAATGACAAGAATCCATCACCCACATTTATCTAGCTCAATTTTCTATATTGTGACAAGATTTAACACCGAAAGAGCTACAAAAAAGCCTCCATCTTAATCCAATCTATCCCAAACTGCATGATGCCATGCGTTACGCTTCATTTATAAGCCTTTAATCAAGGCGAACCAATGATTAGTTTTGAATGATCATTTTAACTAGCTGATCAACTTGACATGTAAGCAATAAATCATCTTTAACTTTGTATTTAGAGCTAAAACTGACGTGAGTCCAATGCCCGTGTTAACCTAGCTCAATTTTCCATATTGTGAGAACATTTGAGACTGAAAGAGCTACAACAAAGCTTCCAAGTAATCCAATCTATCCCAAACTGCGTAATGTCATGCATTATGCTTCATTTATTAGCCTTTACTCAAGGAGCACCAATGATCAGTTAAGAATTATCATTTTAACTAGCTGATCAACTTGACATGTCTGCACTAAGTCGTCCGTCACTTTGTATTTAGACTTCAGAATTACACGAATCCAACTCCAACGTTTAGCTAGCTCAATTTTCTAGATTGTAACAAATTGTAACACTAAAATAGCTACGAAAAAGCCTTTAAGTATTTCTATCTATCCCAAACTGCATGATGCAATGCATTATGCTCCATTTATAAGCTTTTACTCAAGGAGCACCAATGATCAGTTTAGAATGATCATTTTTAAGAGCTGATCAACTTGACATGTTGGCACTAAATCGCCTTTAACTTTGATTTAGAGCTCAAAATGACATGAGTCCAATGCCCGCGTTAAGTGAGCTCAATTTTCCATATGGTGACTAGATTTACGACTAAAAGAACTACTACAAAACCTCCAAGTAATCGAATATATCCCGAACTGCATGATGCCATTCGGTATGCTTCATTTACAAGCCTTTACTAATGGAGCACAAGTGATCAGTTTAGAATGATCATTTTAACTGTCCGATCATTCATTATTTTTTATTTAGAGTTCAGAATGACACGAATCACCCGTCCACGTTTAGGTAGCTCAATTTTCTATATTGTGACAAAATTATCACCAAAATAGCTACGAAAAAGCCTTTAAGTAATCCAATCTATCCTAAACTGCATGATGCCATGCATTATGCTCCATTTATAAGCCTTTACTCAAGGAGCACTAATGATCAGTTTAGAATGATCATTTTAACTACCCGATCAACTTGACATGTACGCACTAAATTGTCTTGTGCTTTTGATTTAGAGCTCAAAATGCATGAGTACCACCCCCGCGTTAAGCGAGCTCAATTTTCCATATTTTGACAATCTTTGAGACTGAAAAACTACTACAAAGCCTCCAAGTAATCCAATTAATCCCAAAATGCGTGATGGCATGCCTTATGCATTATTTGCAAGCCTTTACTCATGGAGCACCAATGATCAGTTTAGAATGATCATTTTAACTGTCCGATCAACTTGACATGTCTGCACTAAATCGTCCGTCACTTCTGATTTAGAGTTTAGAATGACACGAATCCAACGCCCAAGTTTAGCTAGCTCAATTCTCTATATTGTGAAAACATTTAACACCGAAAGAGCTAAAAAAGCCACCAAGTAATCCAATATATCCTAAACTTCGTGATGCCATGCATTATGCCTCATTTATAAGCCTTTACTTAAGGCCCACCAATGATCAGTTTAGAATGATCATTTTAACTAGCTGATCAACTTGACATGTAAGCATTAAAACTTCTTTAACTTTGTATTTAGAGCTCAAAATGACATGAGTCCAACGCCCACGTTAAGCTAGCTCAATTTTCCATATTGAGAACATTTGAGACTTGTCATAGCTATTTTGTTCTTAAATTTTGTCACAATATATAAAATTGAGCTAGCTTTACTTGGGCATCGGATTCATGTCACTTTGAACGCTAAATCAAAAGCTACGAATGATTTAGTCCGGACATTACAGGTTCATCTACTAGTTAAAATGATCATTTTACTCTGATCATTGGTGCTCATAAAGCAAAGGATTACAAATGAAGCATAATGCATGGCATCACGTAGTTTGGGTTAGATTGGCTTTCTTGGAGGCTTTGCCGTAGCTATTTTGGTCATAATTTTTGGCAAATATATAAAATAGTGATAGCTTTACTTTGGCGTTGGATTCATGTAATTCTTAAATAAAATCAAAAGTTACAGACGATTTACTGTGGACATGTCAAGTTGATTGGCTAGTTAAAATGAACATTATAAACTAATAATTGGTGCTCATTGTGCAAAGGTTTGCAAATGAAGCATAATGCATGACATTACCCATTTTGGGATATATTGGATTACTTTGAGGCTTTTTCATAGCTCTTTTAGTCTCAAATGTTGTCATAGTATGGAAAATTGAGCTAGCCCAATGTGGGCATCGGATTCATCTCATTCTGGGCTCTAAATTAAAAGTTAAAGATGATTTAGTGTGGACATGTCAAGTTGATCAGCTAGTTAAAATGATCATTCTAAACTGATCATTGTTGCTCAATGAGTAAAGGCGTATAAATGAAGCATAATGCATGAAATCACGCAGCTCGGGATAGAGTGGTTATTTGGAGGCTTTGTCATAGCTATTGCATTTTCAATTTTGTCACAATATAGAACATTGAGCCAGCTTAATGTTGGCATTGCATTCTTGTAATTCTGATCTCTAAATCAAAAGTTATGAACGATTTAGTTCGGATATGTCAGGTTCACTGGCTAGTTAAAATGATCATTCTAAACTGATCATTGGTGCTATTTGAGTAAACACTTAGAATGAAAGCATAATGCATGGCATCACGCAGTTTTTTTGTAGATTGGATTACTTAGAGGCCTTGTCGTAGCTCTTTCAGTTTCAAATAATGTCAGAATATAGAATATTGAGCTAAGTTAACATGGGCGTTGGATTCATGTCAAATTGAACTGTAAATTAAAAGTTAAAGACAATTTAGTTCAGACATGTCAACTTGATCATTCTAAACTGATCATTAGTGCTCATTTAGTAAAGGCGTATAGATAAAGCATAATGCATGACATCACACAGTTTGGGATAGATTAGATTACTTGGAGGGTTTTTCGTAGCTATTTCGATTTTAATTTTTGTCACAATATAGAAAATTGACCTTGCTTAACGTGGGTGTTGGATTCGTGCCATTCTTAACTCTAAATCAAAAGTAATGGAAAATTTAGTGCGTACATGTCAAGCTGATCGGGAAGTTAAAATGAAAACTCTAAACAAATCATTGGTGCTCCTTGAGTAAAGGCTTATAAATAAAGCATAATCCATGGCATCACGCATTTTGGGATACATTGGATTACATGGAGGCTTTGTCATAGCTCTTTCAATCTCAAATTTTGTCACAATATTGAGCTATTTTAACGTTGACGTTGGATTTGTGTTATTCTGAACTCTAAATCAAAAGTTACGGATGATTTAGTGCAGACATGTCAAGTTGATCGGCTAATTAAAATGATCATTCTAACCTGATCATTGGTGCTCCTCGGAAAATTGAGCTAGCTTAATGTGGGCATTGGATTCATCTCATTTTGAGCACTAAATCATAAGTTAAATACGATTTAGTGCGGAAATATTAAGTTGATCACCTAGTTAAAATGATCATTCTAAACTGATCATTGATGCTCATTGAATAAAAGCGTAAAAATGAAGCAAAATGCATGGCATTATGTAGTTGGGGATAGACTGTATTACTTGGAGTCTTTGTCATAGCTCTTTCGGTCTTAAATTTAGTCGCAATATAGAAAATTGAGCTACCTTGACTTGGCGTTGGATTGGTGTCATTCCGAACTCTAAATCAAAAGTAATGGACGATTTAGTGCGGACATCTCAAGTTGATCGGCCAGTTATTATGATTATTATAAACTGATCATTGGTGCTCATTGAGTAAAGACGTATAAATCAAGCATAATTCATGGCATTATGCAGTTTCGGATAGATTGGATTACTTGGAGGATTTTGTCACAATATAGAAATTTGAGCTAGCTTTACTAGGGCATTGGATTCGTGGCATTCTAAAATGTAAATCAAAAGTTACATACGATTTAGTGTGGACATGTTAAGTTGATCGGCTAGTTAAAATGAACATTCTAAACTGATCATTCGTGCTCATTGAGAAAACATTTACAAATGAAAGATAATGCATGGCATCACACAGTTTGGGATATATTGGATACTTTGAGGCATTGTCGTACCTCTCTCAGTCCCAAATGTTGTCACAATAGAAACTTTAGCTAGCTTAACGTGGGGTTGGATTCATCTCATTTTCAGCTCTAAATCAAAAGTTAAAGAAGATTTAGTGCGGAAATGTCAAGTTGATCAGCTACATAAAATGGTCATTCTAAAGTGATCATTGGTGCTCATTGAGTAAATGCGTATATATAAATCATAATGCATGGCATCACACAGTTTGGGATAGAGTAGATTACTCGAAGCATTTATCGTAGCAATTTCGTTTTTAAATTTTGTCATAGTATTGAAAATTGAGCTAGCTTAACGTGGGCGTTTGATTTGTGTCTTTCTAAAGGCTAAATAAAAATTTACATCGATATAATGCGGAAATGTCAAGTTCATCGGCCAGTTAAAATGTCAAGTTCATCGGCCGATCATTGGTGCTCTTTGAGTAAAGGCTTATAAATAAAGCATAATCCATGGCATCACACAGTTTGGGATAGATTGGATCACTTGGAGGCTTTGTTGTAACTCCTTCAGTCTCGAATATTGCTACAATATGAAATATTGAGCAATTTTAACGTGGGCATTGGATTCATGTCATCTAGAGCTCTAAATTAAAATTTAAAGACGATTTAGTGCGGAGAAGTCAACTTGATCACCTAGTTGAAATGAACATTCTTAACTGATCATTGCTGCCCATTAGGCAAAGGTTTACAAATGAAGTATAATGCATTGCATCACACAGTTTGGAATATATTGGATTTCTTTGAGGCTTTGTCGTAGCTCTTCAGTCTCAAATGTTGTCACAATATGGAAAATTAAGCTAGCTTAACGTGGGGTTGGAGTCATCTCATTTTCAGCTCTAAATCAAAAGTTAAAGACAATTTAGTGCAGAAATGTCAAGTTGATCAGCTACTTAAAATGGTCATTCTAAAGTGATCATTAGTGCTCATTGAGTAAAGGCGTATATATAAAGCATAATGCATGGCATCACACAGTTTGGGATAGATTCGATTACTCGAAGCATTTATTGTAGCAATTTGGGTATTAAATTTTTTCATAGTATTGAAAATTGAGCTAGTTTAACGTGGGTGTTCGATTTGTGTCATTTTAAACACTAAATTAAAAGTTACGAACCATTTAGTGCCGACATGTCAAGTTGTTCGGCCAGTTAATGATCGTTCTAAACCGATCATTTGTGCTCCTTGAGTAAAGGCTTATAAATAAAGCAGAATCCATGGCATCACGCAGTTTGGGATAGATTGGATAACTTGGAGGCTTTGTCGTAACTTTTTCAGTCTCAAATATTGTCACAATATGTAATATTGAGCTATTTTAACGTGGGCGTTGGATTCATGTCATTATGAGCTCTAAATTAAAATTTAAAGACGATTTAGTGCGGACAAGTCAACTTGATCACCTAGTTAAAATGAACATTCTTAACTGATCAATGCTGCCCATTGAGAAAAGGTTAACAAATGCAGTATAATGCATGGCATCACGCAGTTTGGAATATATTGGATTACTTTGAGGCTTTGTCATAGCTCTTCAGTCTCAAATGTTGTCACAATATGGAACATTAAGCTAGCTTAACGTGGATTCATCCCATTTTGAGCTCTAAATTGAAAGTTAAAGACGATTTAGTGCGGACGTGTAAGTTGATCAGCTAGTTAAATTGATCGTTCTAAACTGATCATTGGTTCTCCTTTTGTAAAGACATATAAATGAAGCATAATGCATGGCATCACGGAATTTTGGATAGATTGGACTACTTGGAGGTATAGCCGTACCTCTTTCAGTCTGAAATATTGTCACAATATGGAATATTGAGCTATTTTAACGTTGACGTTGGATTTGTGTCATTCTGAACTCTAAATCAAAAGTTACGGATGATTTAGTGCGGACATGTCAAGTTGATCGGCTAATTAAAATGATCATATTAAACAGATCATTGGTGCTCCATGGAAAATATAGCTAGCTTAATGTGGGCATTGGATTCATTTCATTTTGAGGTCTAAATCATAAGTTAAAGACGATTTAGTGCGGACATGTCAATTTGACGTGCTAGTTAAAATGATCATTCTAAACTGATCAGTGGTGCTCATTGAGTAGAGGCGTATAAATGAAACATAATGCATGGCATCACTAAGTTTGGGATAGAATGCAATACTTGGTGGTTTGTTGTACCTATTGTGGTCTTACATTTTGTCACAAATGGAAAATTAAGCTAGCTTAATGTGGGCATTGGATTCATCTCATTATGAGCTCTAAATCAAAAGTTAAAGATGATTTAGTGCGGAAATATGAAGTTGATCAGCCAGTTAAAATGCTCATTCTAAACTGATCATTGGTGCTCATTGAATAAAAGCGTATAAATGAAGCATAATGCATGGCATTACATAGTTCGGGATAGACTGTATTACTTGGAGGATTTGTCATAGCTCTTTCGGTCTAAAATTTAGTCGCAATATAGAAAATTGAGCTACCTTAACGTGGGTGTTGGATTCTTGTCATCCCGAACTCTAAATCAAAATACGATTTAGTGTGGAGATCTCAAGTTGATCAGCCAGTTATTATGATCATTATACACTGATCATTAGTGCTCATTGAGTAAAGCCGTATAAGGAAGCATAATTCATGGCATCATACATTTTCGGATAGATTGGATTATTTGGAGGATTTTTCGTAGCTATTTTGGTCTTCAATTTTGTCACAATATAGAAATTTGAGCTAGCTTTACTTGGGCATTGGATTCCTGTCATTCTAAAATGTAAATCAAAAGTTGCGTACGATTTAGTGTGGACATGTTAAGTTGATCGGCCAGTTAAAATGAACATTCTAAACTGATCAGTCGTGCTCATTGAGCAAACATTTACAAATGAAGGATAATGGATGGCATCACGCGGTTTGGGATATATTGGTTTAGTTTAAGGCATTGTAGAACGTCTTTCAGTCTCAAATGTTGTCACAATAGAAAATTGAGCTAGCTTAACGTGGGGTTGGATTCATCTCATTTTCAACTCTAAATCAAAAGTTAAAGACGATTTAGTGCTGAAATGTCAAGTTGATCAGCTACTTAAAATGATCATTCTAAAATGATCATTGGTTCTCATTGAGAAAAGGCGTATATATAAAGCATAATGCATGGCATCACGCTTTTTGGGATAGATTAGATTACTCAAAGCCTTTGTCGTCGATATTTTGGTATTAAAGTTTTGTCATAGTATCGAAAATTGAGCTAGTGTAAGGTGGGCATTTGATTTGTGGCTTTCTAAACACTAAATCAGAAGTTACTGACAATTTAGTGCGGACATGTCAAGTTGATCGGCAAGTTAAAATGATCGTTCTAAACCGATCATTGGTGCTCCTTGAGCAAAGGCTTATAAATAAAGCATAATCCATGGCATCACGCAGTTTGGGATATATTGGATAACTTGGAGGCTTTATCGTAACTCTTTCAGTCTCAAATACTGTCACAATATGGAATAATGAGCTATTTTAATGTGGGCGGTGGATTCATGTCATTTTCAGCTCTAAATTAAAATTTAAAGACAATTTAGTGCGGACAAGTCAACTTGATCACCTAGTTAAAATGAACATTCTTAACAGGTCATTGTTGCCCATTGAGCAAAGGTTTACAAATGAAGTCTAATGCATGGCATCACGCAGTTTGGAATATATTGGATTACTTTGAGGATTTGTCGTAGCTCTTTCAGTCTCAAATATTGTCACAATATGGAAAATTAATCTATCTTAACGTGGATTCATCCCATTTTGAACTCTAAATTAAAAGTTAAACACGATTTAGTGCGGACGTGCAAGTTGATCAGCTATTTAAAATGATCATTCTAAACTGATCATTGGTTTTCCTTTAGTAAAGACGTATAAATGAAGCATAAGGCATGGCATCACGCAGTTTGGGATAGATTGGACTACTTGGAGGCTTTGTCATAGCTCTTTCAGTTTTAAATATTGTCACAATATGGAATATTGAACTATTTTAACGTTGAGGTATGATTTGTGTCATTCTGAACTCTAAAACAAAAGTTACATATTTTTTAGTGCGGACATATCAAGTTGATCAGCTAATTAAAATGATCATTCTAAACTGATCATTGGTGTTCATTAAGTAAAGGCCTATAACGAAAGCATAATGCATGGCATCATGGAGTTTGGATAGATTGGATTGCTTGAAGGCTTTGTCGTAGCTCTTTCAGTCTCAAATATAGTCACAATATGCAGTATTGAGCTAACTTGACATGGGCGTTGGATTCATGTCATTCTAAACTCTAAATTAAAAGCTAAAAACGATTTAGTGTGGACATGTCAACTTGATGTGCTACTTAAAATGATCATTCTAAACTGATCAGTGGTGCTCATTGAGTAGAGGCATATAAATGAAACATAATGCATGACATCACTAAGTTTGGGATAGATTGGCATACTTGGAGGTTCGTTGTAGCTATTGTGGTCTTAAATTTTGTCACAATATGGAAAATTAAGCTAGCTTAATGTGGGCATTGGATTCATCTCATTTTGAGCTCTAAATCAAAAGTTAAAGACAATTTAGTGCGGAATTGGACCAGTAGGCGTGCCAGATGGCCCAGCTGTCTCGGGCAAGCTTCCTGGTCGGCCAGTCTGGTCTCCTGGCTGGATGTACGACCTGATGTCCTCATCATCCCCTCCCTCTTCAGTAGATTTTGTCCTCAAAAGTGGTTCATCTGCATGGAAAGGGGCTAAGTCAGTAACATTGAACGTATTGGACACATTAAACTCACCTGGTAGCTCGATCCGGTAGGCGTTGTTGTTGTTCCTCTCAAGCACTCTGAATGGTCCATCTCCTCTTGGTGCTAGCTTGGAACTCCTTAGGTTTGGTAACCTCTCCTGCCATAGGTGTAGCAACACCCAATCGCCTGGTTGAAAGATCACCTCCTTTCTTCCCTTGTTGGCATGAGTCACGTACTGTCCAGTCCTCTTCTCCAAGTTTTCTGCTACCTTCTGGTGTAACCTCCTTATGAACTCTGCCTTGGATGCTCCGTTGAGGTTGGTCATCTCAGCTGGTGGTAGTGGTGTTTGCTCCAATGGGGTGAGAGGGTTGAAGCCGTATACCACTTCAAATGGTGTCTTCTTGGTTGCTGAGTGCACGGCTCGGTTGTAAGCGAACTCTATGAATGGCAGGCACTCCACCCAAGTCTTTAGGTTCTTCCCTAGTGTAGTTCTGAGAAGATTTGATACTGTCCTGTTGACAACTTCAGTTTGGCCATCGGTTTGAGGATGGCAGGTGGTAGAGAAGAGTAGCTTCGTGCCTAGCTTTCTCCAAAGGGTCCTCCAGAAGTGGCTGAGGAACTTGGTGTCCCTGTCTGATACGATGATCCTTGGCACTCTATGAAGCCGTACTACCTCCCTGAAGAACAGCTCAGCTGTTTGTGTGGAATCATTGACATTGGCACATGGAATGAAGTGTGCCATCTTGGAGAATCTGTCCGCCACTACAAAGATTGAATCTTTGTGGTTGATCTTGGGCAGACCTAGAACAAAGTCCATTGAGATGTCCACCCATGGATGTGTAGGTATGGGCAGTGGGAGATACAACCCGTGAGGTTGCACTCGGGACTTTGCCTTCTTGCAAGTGATGCATCTTCCACAATGAGCTTCTACTGTCCTCTTGATGTGTGGCCAGTAGAAGTGTTCCTTGACCACTGCTAGAGTCTTGTCGACACCAAAGTGGCCCATGAGTCCTTCTCCATGAGCTTCTCGGATGATAAGCTCCCTTAATGATCCTTGTGGTATGCACAGCCTTCTTTCTCGGAACAAGAATCCCTCATGGATGTAGAACTTGCCATGACTCCCTGTGGCACACTCCTTGTAGCTCTCAGCAAAGTCAGGATCATCCTTGTATAGGTCCTTGATGTGCTCGAATCCTAGGACCTTTGCCTCCATGGTTGATATCAAGGCAAACCTCCTTGATAGTGCATCGGCTACCACATTGTCTTTGCCCTTCTTGTACTTGATGATGTACGGGAAGGTCTCTATGAACTCTATCCACCTGGCATGTCTCCTCGTGAGATTGGTTTGCTCTCTGAGGTGTTTGAGAGTCTCGTGATCAGTGTGGATCACAAATTCCTTGGACAGCAAGTAATGCTGCCAAGTCTCCAAGGCTCGGACAAGGGCATAGAGCTCCTTGTCATAAGTGGGGTAGTTCAGTGAGGCACCACCTAGCTTCTCACTGAAGTATGCCACTGGTCTCCCTCCTTGGGTTAGCACTGCTCCTATGCCTATTCCAGAGGCATCACATTCCACTTCAAACGTCTTGTTGAAGTCGGGCAGGACTAGCACTGGTGCATGTGTAAGGCTGTCCTTCAAGGCCTTGAATGCCTTCTCCTGAGCTTCTCCCCACCTGAATCCCACGTTCTTCTTCACTACTGCCGTCAGTGGTGAGGCAATACTGCTGAAGTTGCGCACGAATCTCCTATAGAACCTGGCCAGTCCGTGGAAGCTCCTTACTTGGCTGATGTTGCCTGGTGTTGGCCATTCTTGTATGGCTCGAATCTTCTCTTCATCAACCTGTCGGCCCTGTGAACTTACAACAAAACCTTAAAAGACAAGCTTATCAGTACAAAAGGTGCACTTCTTGAGATTGGCATAAAGCTCTTCTTGTCGAAGGGTTTTAAGTACCATCTCAAGATGTGTGAGGTGTTCCCGTAGGCACTTACTATAAACCAAACTTACTGATATACGCCCTAAGAACTTGGTTCATAAGGCGCATGAAGGTGCTTGGGGCATTAGTCAAGCCAAATGGCATGACTGTCCACTCGTAGAGCCCTTGCTTTGTCTTGAAAGCAGTCTTCCATTCATCACCTTCTTTCATCCTGACCTGGTGGTATCCACTCTTGAGGTCTATCTTAGAGAAGACCGTGGCTCCACTCAGCTCATCTAGCATGTCATCCAACCGTGGTATTCGATGCCGGTACTTGACTGTGATGTTGTTGATTGCTCGGCAATCCACGCACATGCGCCAAGTCCCATCCTTCTTGGGCACTAGTAGCACTGGTACGGCACATGGACTGAGGCTCTCTCAAACATATCCCTTCTCCAGGAGCTCCTTGACTTGGTTCTCAAGCTCCTTGGACTCCTCTGGACTCATTCTATAGGCTGGCCGGTTGGGCAGGGCTGCTCCAGGCACTAGATCAATCTGGTGTTCTATGCCACGTAAAGGAGGCAAGCCTGCTGGTATCTCCTCTGGACATACATCCTGGAACTTGTTGAGGAGAGTTGCTACTTCAGGAGGTAGCTCTACCAGTTCTTTTTCTACATTCAACACTTCCTTGAAAACCATTAGTAACATTAAATCCTTTGAGGCTAAAGCTCTCCGGACATGGCTTGGTTGAATAAGAAAATTAGACTTGATAAGTTTCTTTTCCTTACTCATTTGGAGTTGTAGCTCATGTACCTGGGCAGGTGTAAGAGGAGCCAAGCTGACCTTTCTTTTGTCATGCACAAAGGTGTAGAGATTGGTTCGGCCATCATGTTTGGTCTCTTTGTCAAACTACCATGGTCTTCCTAGCAGAAGATGTCCAGCTTTCATGGGCACCACGTCGCACATGACTTGGTCTTGGTACTTGCCCACACTAAATGGCACAGTGACTTGCTCATGGATCTTGAGCTCCACTTTGTCATCCAACCATCTCAGTCTATATGGTCGAGGATGCCTTGTCTTCTCTAGACCTAGCTTATCAACCATATATGCACTAGCAACGTTAGTGCAAGAACCACCATCTATGATGAGGTTACATACCTTGCCCTTGATGGTGCAACGGCTGTGGAAGATGTTCTCCCTTTGGATGGTCTCTGAAGGATCCACCATTGCACTGAGGATGCGTCTAGTGACCAGCACTTCCCCCACATCAGGGTACTCAATGTCACCATACTCCTCTTCTGGTTCATAGTCCTCTTCATCTTGGGACTCATATCCTCCAGCCTCCGTAATCAACATGACCCGGTTGTTTGGGCACTCCCTTGAGATGTGTCCACGACCCCTACACTTGAAACAAGTGATGTCACGTGATCTTTGAGGGTTAGAAGACTTACCAGGCTCTCTCCGGTCACGGGTGGCTTCAGGAGGCTTGCTCTTGAACCTTGACTCGATCTCTATGCTCTTGCCTTTGTCTACGGGCTTGGGCATGTTTCTTGGTGCCCAAGGTGTCTTAGGCTTGCTGCGGATGTCTTGGCTCTTACTTTTGATGTGCTGCTCAGCCTGGACAGATAGGTGGAACAAGTCTTTGAAGTCGTTTTAGATTTGCCTTTCCACCTTGCGGCTGATTCTTTCTTGGAGTCGATCCAAGAATTGTGCCATCAATGCTTCTTCATCATCATTGAGCTCCAATCTGTTCCTTAGCTTCTCGAACTCTTCATAACACTCCTCTACTGATCTAGTACCCTGCTTAAGAGTACGAAAACGACGTTGCAAGTTTCTATGAAAGTAAGGTGGAACAAACCTTTGTCGCATGAGGTCTTTCATGTCGACCCATGAGTCTATGGGCCTCATTCTCTTCCTCCTTCTGTCAGATACCTCACGATCCCACCAGATGAGGGCATTGTCCGTGAGTTGTGCTACTGCCATTGAGACTCTCCTAGGTCCGGGTTGGTTGTAATGGTCCAAGATATGATCCATTCTTCTCTCCCAATCTAGGTAATCCTCGGGGTCTACTTTTCCTGCAAAACTTGGAGGAGTTAGCTTAACATCAGGATGAGTTACCCGGTTATAGGCGTGTTCATCTCCATCCTCATGATGTCTAGGAGGTATTCTTGGTC
Organism: Pugionium cornutum; assembly: GCA_018901935.1. Taxonomy (NCBI): domain Eukaryota; kingdom Viridiplantae; phylum Streptophyta; class Magnoliopsida; order Brassicales; family Brassicaceae; genus Pugionium; species Pugionium cornutum. The sequence goes on from CM032155.1 coordinate 12,290,849, forward strand.
TCTGGTGAAGACCATATGGCTCAAAGCCATCATCTCCTGCCTCTGGTTGCCGTGGAGGTCCTCTCGGCCTATGGTGGTAGTTATGAGGTTGTGCGTCCTCATCTCCATCTGGTTGGGGTTCCTCCTGTTCGTGCCGTGTCCTAAGGTGCTCAGGACCCTCAGGACGGTCTTGCTCAGCTCTCAAGTGCCTTATGGCCTGGAATCTCACCGGTCTTTCCACGCGCTCCAACCTCTCGCCTATGGATGCGAGTTGTGTTTGGAGTGTGGTGAACATGGCCATCATGGCTTCGGTTGCTTCTCTATTTTCTTCTGCCATTGTGTGCTACAAAGAAAGAAGACAATTTAGGGTGCTCCTAAATTATTAGGAGGGTTTTCTTTTTATAAGGATTCAAAAATTTTGGAAAAAGGAAAAAATCTGAGAATTGGAAATTTCAAAGATGCGAAGATTTGAGAAAAAGGAAACTTTCTTGACAACTTGTGCTAGCTGTCCAATTCGAATTCCTTTAGTATTCTTTCTATTTTCTTTTTCTTATCTTTTTAATTTAACTTAAAAATAAAGGAAATAAGATTTAAACAAAAAGGAAAACGTGAATGGCAATTCAAAAGTGAATCTAAACCCTAGTGATACACGTAGATGGCTAGATGCACTCGGTTTGGAGTTTGATGTTATTTTTTTTTATTTTTCTTGAATGCGACTTAAACTAATGCAAGAACTAAAAACGAAACAAGCAAAAGGATAGAAACAACCTGGTTTAGGAGCTTTAAGCTCTGATACCAAAATGATACAAGCCTTGATTCAAGGATGTATGCGCATGAGCTGTTTGGAGAAGTTTAGGTGAGAAACTCGACCTTAGACTTCTTGGATAGGGGTTTTTGGGTTGGTATTTGATGGAAAGGTGAAGTGAACCACACGAGGGGTGATGAACCTCGTGATAAATCACAAACTTAGAGCTAGGAGGGCTGGTCTCAACAAGATTCTAAGCGCACAAGATTCTTGAGAGAAAACTTGTTGGGGAAAAAGTTCTATCTTTATTAATATCAAAAAGGTTGTTGAACTACAATGCTGGAAGGAGCTTTATTAATATGCTCGACAGCTTGACCTTCTAGGGTCGACCCAAATAAGAAAAGGAAAACTTACAAAAGTGCACAAAGGAAAAGATACAAAAGTGCATAACCGAAAAAGGACCTATTCCTAAAATGGTTTTGACTCAAAAATGTAAAGCATCTAGATCCTACCCTGCAAAACAGAAAGAGGCATATATTCGAATTGAAACTTACCTTAACTTACCTCACGGCCGAGAAATGGAAGGTGGCCGTCCTTGTGGCATGCACGCGCCTTGCTCCTAGTCTTCGACTTGGAGTAGGGTTAAAAATCTTTGGGCCCTGACCTCTCTTGCCACTAAAGCCCAAGTCTCTGATGTTCCTTGTGTTGTTGAGAAGCCTTTGGACTCTACTTTGCTCTTCTGGCCCATTGCCCTTAGCTGATCTTCCTCTAGGATCTTGTCCACCCATAAGCTGAATTTGTGGAAGAGTGCCCTTGATCTGCTTCTTGTCATTGCTCCTGGTGGCACTACTGGTGTGGATACTACCTCTAGATGCATGTCCTGAAGCTGGTAGCTTATCTGGTCCGAGTTTCCTTGTGTGGAAGTTGAATTGCTCGTGTACTCGGCTGGATCGGCTGTACCGGCTGGACTGTGCGAGGTACTGGCCGGAATGCCTTCAGGTCCAGCCAAGTTGATCCCGGAGTTGGTGGCATCACCAAGTGGACCAGCGGTGTCATCCACGTCCCCACCAAGTGTGCCTGAATCCTGGGCCTCTCCGCCGGCAATGCTGGTTGCTCTGGTCTTATTGGTCGAGGGTCCGGCGGTACTGCTTGGACCGGCAGGCGTGCCAGATGGCCCGGCTGTCTCGGGCAAGCTTCCTGGTCGGCCAGTCTGGTCTCCTGGCTGGATGTACGACCTGATGTCCTCATCTTGAGTGGAGCTGCTATAGTGCTAAAGTTCATGAGAAATCTCCGGTAAAACCCAGCTAGTCCATGGAAGCTCCTTACTTCCCCAACATTCTTTGGGCTCGGCCACTGCTTAATCGCTTTTATCGTTTCCTCATAAACCTTAATACCATCTGTACTCACAACAAAACCTATGAAGACAAGGTTATCTGTTCAAAAAGTATATTTCTTAAGATTGGCATACAAGGTTTCCTTTCTAAGCACTTCAAAAACCTTTATGAGGTGTTCTACATAATCATCTAAAGTTTCGCTAAAAACTAGAATGTCATCAAAGTATACTACCATAAAATGACCTATGAATTCCCTAAGGACATGGTTCATCAATCTCATGAAGGTACTAGCTGTATTTGTCAAGCCAAAAGGCATTACTAACGTGATGGGGACATCAGATCGTATGGCCGGCCAGGAGACCAGACTGGCCGACCAGGGAGCTTGCCCGAGACAGTCGGGCCATTTGGCGCGTCTGCCGGCCCAAGCGGTACCGCCGGGCCTTCGACCAGCCGGCCGGACCGACCAACATTTCCGGCGGAGAGGCCCAAACCTCTGGCTCAACTGGCGGTGACGTGGATGACACCACCGGCGCAATTGGTGACGCTGCCAGCTCCGGGATCAACTTGGCCGGCTCCGAAGACAATACGGCCAGCACCTCGCACAGTTCAGCCGGTACGGTCGATCCAGCCGATTGCACCACCATTTCATCATCTACACAAAGAGACTCGGACCAGATAACCTACCAGCTTCAAGAAATGCATCTAGATGAAGTTTCTACACCAGTGGTGCCACCAGGAGCAATGAAAAGGAGCAGATCAAGGGCGCTCTTCTACAAGTTCAGCCTGTGGGTCGACAAGCTCCTAGAGGATGATCGACAAAGAACATTGGGCCAAGAGTGCAAAGAAGAGTCCAAAGGCTTCTCAACAATGCAAGGGACTTCAGCGACTTGGGCATTAGTAGAAAGAGAGGTCAGGGCCCAACAATTCCTAACCCTACTCAAAGTCGAAGACTAGGAGCAAGGCGCGTGCATGCCACAAGGTCGGCCACCTTCCATTTCTTGGCCGATAGGTAAGAATGGTAAGTTTTCAATTTATATACTTGCCTTTTTCTGTTTTGTATGGTAGGATTTAGAATGTTTACATTTTGAGTCAAAGACAATTTAGGTAGAAGTCCTTTTTTGGTTATTCACTTTTGTAATTTGTCCATTTGTGCACTTTTGTAAGTTTTCCATTTTTCTTTGAGTCAACCCTAGAATGTCAAGCTGTCGAGCATATTAATAAAGCTCCTTCCAGCATTGTAGTTTGACAACCTTTTTCTGTTATTAATAAAGATCTAATTTTCTTTCTACAAGTTTTTCTCTCAAGAGACTTGTGCGATTAGAACCTAGTCGAGACCAGCCCTCCTAGCTCTAAGTTTGTGATTTATCACGAGGTTCATCACCCTTCGTGTGGTTCAAATCACCCCTCCATCCGTTACCAGACAGAAAACCCCTATCCAGAAGCTTGAGGTTGAGTTTCTCAGCTAATCTTCTCCACACAGCCCACGCGCGTACAGCCTTGAATCGAGGCTTGTTTCATTTTGGTATCAGAGGTTAAAGCTCCTTAAACAAGGTTCTTTCGATCCTTTATTTAGTCTTGTTTCCAGTTATTGCATTAGTTTAAGTCTCATTAAAAAAAATAAAAAAAATAACATCAAAACTCAAACCGAGTGCATCTAGCTTCTACGTGCATCACTAGGGTTTAGATTCATTCTTGCATTGCAATTTTTGTCTTTCCTTTTTAATAAAAGCATATTTCCATTAAGTTAAATCAAAAAGACAAAAAAAATATAGAAAACTACAAAGAAAAATCGACCAAAAAGCATATAGGATCTTTAGTATTAAAAAAAGAAGTTTCCATTTTTCTGTTTTTCCTTTTCCAAGAATTTTCCTTTTCAATTTTTCATTTTTGCAACTTCTACTTCAACTATAAAAGACAACCCTCCTAATCGAATTTTAGGAGCAGAATAACTTGTTTCTTTCTTTTGTAGCACACAATGGCAGAAGGAAATCAGGATGCAACCGAAGCCATGATGGCCATTTTCACCACACTTCAAACACAACTCACATCAATCGGCGAGAGGTTGGAGCGCGTGGAGAGGCCGCGAGATTCCAGGCCATAAGACACGGGAGGGCTGAGCAAGACCATGCTGAGGGTCCTGAGCACCCTAGGACATGGAACGAACAGGAGGAGCCCCAGCCAGTTGGAGATGAAGACACGCAGCCCCACGGCTATCACCCTAGGCCGAGAGTACCTCCACGGCAACCAGAAGCAGAAGGCGATGGCTTTGAGCCCTATGGTCATCACTAGAGACCAAGAATACCTCCTAGACATCTTGAGGATGGAGATGAATACACCTACAACAGGGTAACTCATCCTGATGTTAAATTAACACCTCCTAGTTTTGCAGGAAAAGTAGATCCCGAAGCCTATCTAGATTGGGAGAGGAGGATGGATCACATCTTCGATCTACAACCAACCTGGCCCTAGGAGAGTCTCTATGGCAGTAGCACAACTCATGGAAAATGCCCTAATCTGGTGGGATCGTGAGGTTTCTGACCGAAAGGAGGAGAAGATTGAGGCCCGTAGACTCATGGGTCGACATGAAAGATCTCATGAGACAAAGGTTTGTTCCACCCTATTTCCATAGAGATTTGCAACAACGTTTTCGTACTCTTAAGCAGGGCACCAGATCAGTAGAGGAGTACTACGAAGAGTTTGAAAGGCTAAGGAACAGGCTGGAGCTCAATGACGATGAAGAGGCATTGATGGCACAATTCTTGGATGGGTTGCAAGAGAGAATCACCCGTAAGGTGGAGACACAAATCTACAACGACTTCAAGGACTTGTTCCACCTGTCTGTCCAGGCTGAGCAGCACATCAGGCATAAGAGCCAAGACATCCGCAGCAAGCCTAAGACGCCTTGGGCACCAAGCAATAGCCCCAAGCCTGTACACAAAGGCAAGAGCAAAGAGATCGAATCACGGTTCAAGAGCAAGCCTCCTGAATAAACCCGTGACCAGAGAGAGTCTAGTAAGTCTTCTAACCCTCAGTGATCACGTGACATCACTTGTTTTAAGTGTAGGGGTCACGGTCACATCTCAAGGGAGTGCCCAAACAACCGTGTCATGCTGATCACGGAAGCTGGAGAGTATGAGTCTCAAGACGAAGAAGACTATGAGCCAGAAGGGGAATACGGTGACATTGAGTACCCTGATGTGGGGGAAGTGCTAGTCACTAGGCGCATTCTCAGCGCAATGGTAGACCCCTCAGACACCATCCAAAGGGAGAACATCTTCCACAGCCGTTGCACCATCAAGGGCAAGGTATGTAACCTCATCATAGATGGTGGTTCTTGCACTAACGTTGCTAGTGCATACATGGTTGATAAGCTAGGTCTAGGACATCAGATCGTATCCCCGGCCAGAAGATCAGACTGGCCGACCAGGGAGCTTGCCCGAGACAGCCGGGCCACTTGGCGCATCTGCCGGCCCAAGCGGTACCGCCGGGCCTTCGACCAGCCGGGCTGGACCGACCAACATTTCCGGCGGAGAGGCCCAAACCTCCGGCCCAACTGGCGGCAACGTGGATGACACCGCCGGCCCAATAGGTGATGCCGCCAGCTCCGGGATCAACTTGGCGGGCTCCAAAGGCAATACGACCAGCACCTCGTACAGTCCAGCCGGTACAGCTGATCCAGCTGATTGCACCACCATTTCATCATCTACACAAAAAGACTCGGACCAGATAAGCTACCAGCTTCAAGACATGCATCTAGATGAAGTTTCTACAACAGTGGTGCCACCAGGAGCAATGACAAGGAGCAGATCAAGGGCGCTCTTCCACAAGTTCAGCCTGTGGGTCGACAAGCTCCTAGAGTATGATCGACATAGAACATTGGGCCAAGAGTGCAAAGCAGAGTCCAAACGCTTCTCAACAATGTAAGGGACTTTAGAGACTTGGGCTTTAGTAGCATGAGAGGTCAGGGCCCAACGATTCCTAACCCTACGCCAAGTCGAAGACTAGGAGCAAGGCGCATGCATGCCACAAGGTTGGCCACCTTCCATTTCTTGGCTGATAGGTAAGAATGGTTAGTTTTCAATTTATATACTTGCCTTTTCTTTTTTGCAGGGTAGGATTTAGAATGTTTACATTTTGAGTCAAAGACAATTTAGGTAGAAGTCCTTTTTCGGTTATTCACTTTTGTAATTTTTCCATATGTGCACTTTTGTAAGTTTTCCATTTTTCTTTGAGTCGACCCTAGAAGGTCAAGTTGTCGAGCATATTAATAAGGCTACATCCAGCATTGTAGTTCGATTACCTTTTTCTGATATTAATAAAGATCGAATTTTCTTTCTACAAGTTTTTCTCTCAAGAGACTTGTGCGCTTAGAACCTAGTCGAGACCAGCTCTCCTAGCTCTAAGTTTCTGATTTATCACGAGGTTCATCATCCCTCGTGTGGTTCACCTCACACCTCCATCCATTACTAAACAGAAAACCCCTATCCAGAAGCTTAAGGTTGAGTTTCTCAGCTAATCTTCTCCACACAGCCCACGCGCGTACAGCCTTGGATCGAGGCTTGTATCATAACCCCTCAGAAAAACCTTGTTTAGTTTTAAATGCAGTATTCCACTCATCACCTTCTTTCATTCTAATTTGGTGATAACCACTCTTATGATCTACCTTAGAGAAGATGCTAGAACCATGCAATTCATCTAGCATATCTTGTACTCTAGGCATAGGATGGTGAATTCTTTACAGAGATATTGTTGATGGCTTTGTAATCAACACACATTCTCCAGCTTCCATCCTTTTTTGGGACAAGCAAAACAGGTACAAAACACGGGCTCATACTTTCACAAATATGTCCTTTCTCCATGAGTTCAGTGACTTGCTGTTGAACCTCCTTGGTCTCCAGTGAGTTGGTTCTATAGGCTGGCTTGTTGGGAAGAGATGCTCCTGGTAGAAAGTCAATTTGGTGCTCAATTCCTCGGATTGGTGGTAAGCCTTACAGTTGCTCCTCCAGAAACACATCTTTAAATTAGTGCAAAAGAATTTGAATTTTGCTAGGAATGTCCTTCATAGATTGGTTAGTATGAAAGCATTCTTTAAGTACTCGAATCTTTCCCAAACTACGTGATGCCATTCATTATGCTTCATTTGTAAACCTTTGCTCACTGAGCACCAATGATCATCTTAGAAAGATCAATTTAACTGGCTGATCAACTTGACATGTATGCAACAAATCGTCCGACACTTTTGATTTAGAGTTCAGAATAACACGAATCAAATGCCCACGTCAAACTAGCTCAATTTATTATATAGTGACAACATTGGAGACTGCATTAGCTACCACAAAACCTACAAGTAATCCAATCTGTCCTAAGCTACGTGATGCCATGCATTATGCTTCATTTCTAAGCCTTTACTCAAGGAGCACTAATGATCACTTTAAAACGATCATTTTAACTGGCCAATCAACTTGACATGTCTACACTAAGTTCAGAATGACACGAATCCAACGTCCATGTTACGCTAGCTCAACTTTTATATTGTGACAGCATTTGAGAGTTAAAGATCTACAACAAAGCATTCAAGTTATCCAATATATCCCAAACTGTTTGATGCCAAGCATTTTGCTTCATTTATAAGCCTTCACTACAGGAGCACCAATGATCAATTCAGAATGATCATTTTAACTAGCCGATCAACTTGACACGCCTGCACTAAATCATCCGTAACTTTTGATTTAGAGTTCAGAATGACACGAATCCAACGCCCACGTTAAGCTAGCTCAATTTTCTATATTGTGACAACATTTTAGACCGAATTAGTAACGGAAAAGCTTCCAAGTAATCGAATCTTTCCCAAATTGTGTGATGACATGCATTATGCTTCATTTGTAAACCTTTGCTCAATGAGCACCAATGATCATCTTAAAAAGATCACTTTAACTGGCCGATCAAATTGACATGTCCCCACTAAATCGTCCATAACTTTTGATTTAAAGTTCAGAATGACATGAATCAAACGACCACATTAAGGTACCTCAATTTTCTATATTGTGACAACATTTGAGAGTGAAAGAGCTACCACAAAGCAATCAAATAATCCAATATATCCTGAACTGTCTGATGCCATGCATTATGATTCATTTATAAGCCTTTACTAAAGGAGCACCAATGATGAGTTTAGAATGATCATTTTAACTAGCCAATAACCTTGACATGTCCGCACTAAATCGTCTGTAACTTTTGATTTAGAGTTCAGAATGACATGATTTCAACGCCCACATTAAGCTAGCTCTATATTGTGACAAAAAATTTTACCGAAATAGCTACGACAAAGCCTCCAAGTAGTCGAATCTATCTCAAACTTTTCGATGCCATGCATTATGCTTGATTTGTAAACCTTTGCTCAATGTGCACGAAATGATCATTTTAGAAAGCTCAATTTAACTGACCGATCATCTTGACATGTCGGAACTAAATCGTTCGTAACTTTTGATTTAGAGTTCAGAATGACACGAATCCAACGCACACGTTAAGCTAGGACAATTCTTTATATTGTGATAACATTTGAGACTGAATAACTACCACAAAGCGTTTAAGTAAACCAATCTATCCTAAGCTCCGTGATGCCATGCATTATGCTTCATTTCTAAGTCTTTACTCAAGGAGAACTAATGATCAGTTTTCAACGATCTGTTTAGAACTATCACTTTAACTAGCCGACCAACATGACATGTCCGCACTAAATCGTCCGTCACTTTTGATTTTGAGTTCAAATGACATTAATCCAATGCCCACATTAAGTTAGCTCAATATTCTATATTATGACAAAATTTAAAACCTAAATAGCAACAAAAAACCCTCCAAGTAATCCAATCTATCCCAAATTGGGTGATGCCATGCTATTACTCAATTAGAACCAATGATCAGTTTAGAATGATAATTATAACTAGCTGATCAAGTTTACATGTCTGCACTGAATCATATTTAACTTTTGATTTGAAGCTCAAAATGACATGAATCCAACACCCACATTAATCTAGCTAAATTTTCCATATTATGACAACATTTGAGACTGAAAGAGCAACTACAAAGCCTCCAAGTAATCTAATGTATCCCAAACTGTGTGATGCAATGCATTAAACTTCATTTATACACTTTACTCAATGAAAACAAATGATCAATTTAGAACGGTCGTTTTAACTGGGAGATCAACTTGACATGTGTGCATTAAATCATCCGTAACTTTTGATTTAAAGTTCAGAATGACACCAATCCAACGTCCATGTTAAACTAGCTTAATTTTCTATATTGTGACAACATTTGAGAGTGAAAGATCTATGCCATATATCCCAAACTGTGTGATGCCATGCATTATCATTCATTTCTAGGCCTTTACTACAGGAGCACCAATGATCAGTTTAGAATGATCATTTTAACTAGCTGATCAAGTTCACATGTCTGCACTGATTCGTCTTTAACTTTTGATTTGGATCTCAAAATGACATGAATCCAACGCACACATTAAGCTAGCTAAATTTTCCATATTGTGACAATATTTGAGAAAGAAAGAGCTACTAGAAAGCCTCCAAGTAATCCAATGTATCCCAAACTGCGTGACATGAATCCAATGCCCACGTTAAGCTAGCTCAATATTCTATATTATGACAATATATAATACCGAATTAGCTATGACAAATTCTCCAAGTAATCCAATGTATCCCAAACTGCGTGATGCCATGCATTATGCTTCATTTATAAGCCTTTACTCAATGAGCACCAATAATCAGTTTAGAATGATTATTATCGCTGGCCGATAAACTTGACATGTACATACAAAATCGTCTGTTACTTTTTTTAGAGTTCGAAATGACACAAATCCAACGCGCACTTAACTAGCTCAGTTTTCTATATTGTGACAACAAAGACTCCAAGTAATCCAATATATCCTAAACTGTGTGATGCCATGCATTATGCTTCATTTATAAGGCTTTAATGTAGGAGCACCAATGATAAGTTTGTAATGATAATTTTAACTCGGTGATCAACTTGACATGTCCGCACTAAATCGTCTGTAACTTTTGATTTAGAGTTCAGAATGACAAGAATCCAATGTCCACGTTAAGGTAGCTCAATTTTCTAGATTGTGATAAAATTTAAATTCGAAATAGTTAAGAAAAGTCCTCCAAGTAATCGAATCTATCTCAAACCTTGTGATGCCCATCCATTATGTTTCATTTGTAAACCTTTGCTCAAGGAGCACCAATGATCATCTTAGAAAGATCACTTTATATGGCCGATCAACTTGACATGTTTACACTAAATCGTCCATCACTTTTGATTTAGAGTTCAAAATGACACGAATCCCACACCCATGTTAAGCTAGCTCAATATTCTATATTGTGAAAAAATTTAAGAACTAAATAGCTAGGAAAACGCCTCCATGTAATCCAATCTATCCCAAATTGCGTAATGCCATGCATTATCCTTCATTTATACGCTTTTACTCAATGAGCATCAATGATCAGTTTGGAATGATCATTTTAATTTGATGATCAATTTGACAAGTATGCAATAAATCGTCTTCAAATTTTGATTTGGAGCTCAAAATGACATGAATCCAATGCCCACGTTATGCTAGCTAAATTTTCCATATTGTGATAACATTAGGGACTTAAAGAGTTACTACAAAGCCACCAAGTAATCTAATGTATCATAGACTGCGCGATGCAACGCATTACGCTTCATTTATAAGTCTTTACTCAATGAGCACCAATGATAAGTTTAGAATGATCGTTTTAACTAGAAGATCAACTTGACATGTATGCAATAAATCATCCGTAACTATTGATTTAGAGTTCCGAATGACACGAATCCAACACCCACGTTAAACTAGCTCAATTTTCTGTATTGCATTATGGTTCACTTATAAGCCTTTGCCCAAGGAGCACTAATGATCAGTTTAGAACAATCGGTTTTGAAAGATCACTTTAGCTGGCCGATCAACTTGACCTGTCCGCACTAAATCGTCTGTAACTTTTGATTTGGAGCTCAGAATGACACGAATCCAACAGCCCCGTTTAGCTAGCTCAATATTCTATATTGTGACAAAATTTAAGACCTAAATAGATATGACAAACCCTCCAAGTAATAAAATCTATCCCAACCTGCGTGATGCCATGCATTATCCTTCATTTATACGACTTTACTCAATGAGCATCAATAATCAATTTACAATGATCATTTTAACTAGTTGATCAATTTGACATGTACACACTAAATCGTCTTTAACTTTTGATTTAGAGCTCAAAATGACATGAATCAACCGCCCACGTTAAGCTAGCACAATTTTTCATATTGTGACAAAATTTGAGATTAAAAAAGCGGTGGCAACGCCTCCAAGGAATCCAATATATCCCAAACTGTGTGATGCCATGCATTACGATTCATTTATAAGTATTTATTCAATGAAAACCAATCATCAGTTTAGAATGATCATTTTAACTGGCCCGATTAAATTGACATGTACGCAGTAAATCATCCGTAACTATTGATTTAGAGTTCAGCATGACACGAATCCAATACCCATGTTTAGCATGCTCAATTTTATATATTGTTACAACAGTTGAGACTAAAAGAGCTACCACAAAGCCTTCAAGTAATCCAATGTATCACAAGCTGTGTGATGCCATGTGTTATGCTTCATTTATAAGTCTTTACTCAAGCAGCGGCAATGATCAGTTTAAAATTATCATTTTAATTGGCCGATCAAGATGACATGTATGCACTAAATCGTACTTAACTTTTAATTTAGAGTTCAGAATGACATGAATCCAACGCCCACGTTAAGCTAGCTCAATTTTCTATATTGAGACAATATTTAAGACCGAAATATCTACAAAAAAGCCTTCCAGTAATCGAATATATCCCAAACTACGTGATGCCATGCATTATGCTTCATTTGTAAACCTTTGCTCAATGAGCACCAATGATCTTCTTAGAATGTTCAATTCAACTGGCCAATCAACTGACCAATCAACTTGACATGTATGCACTAAATCGTTCGTAACTTTTGATTTCGAGTTTAAAAATGACATGGATCCAATGCCCACATTAAGCTATCTAAATTTTCTATATTGTTACAACATTTGAGACTGAAAAAGCTACCCCAAATAATGATATCCTGGTGAGGATCAAGCCCCTGATTAACTCCAAATGGTTGTGGACGAGGGGATGAATGGATTGAAGGTTCGGAATGGGTGAACTGATGGTGTAACTTGCGTATGTGTGAGCTCTTAAGTGGATGGATTCAAGAACAAGGGGAAATGGATGATACTTCTCAAGGATGGTGGAAAATCGTTGGACTATCTGCTTGTTCTGTGTGAATGACAAAGGCCAGGCACATTTATCAAGGGGTGAATCGAATTGAAACTTCCAAGGATGATGAAGAACCTTTAGAGTTTCGGCTATTGAGAGGAATGAGAAAGTGTTCTAAAATTCCGTATTCAGTAGCATGATCAAACGAGTTTAAGAAGGAGATTTGCTATTAAAATTTTTGATGATTCAGAAAGAAGGATACAAGAGAGTACTTATAGTAGTCTAGGAAATTGAAAATGACTCCTAAAATTCTACTAAAACATTAAAGGAAATACTTAGGGAATTACAAAGACAACTAAGACAAAACTAAGAAGTCAATAATGTTTTGACTTGATTTTTCCTCTCTTATTTCATGGATGATGAGATAGAATGGGCCTTGATTCACCTTGGGATTCCCTCATTAAAAACCTATCTTAGAAAACCCATTGGGACAAAACTAAGAATAGGGGAAAAAGAGTACAATCCAAGGCACCTCTCTTAGTGAGGTTTAGTTGTCTTGAATCACAACCAACGTGGTTGGATTAGCACACACTAAACTGGCCTGAATGGTGTTGAGAAGGTGTTGTGGTGTTGTCATAAGTTTGGCTTGCTTGGATCGGGTAATGAGGCCATTGAAGATTTTTAGGCTTTCATCTCCAATATCCGCGGGTTCTAGCTGCTCCTTACCATATTTAGTGGCTTCTTCCTCCTTTGGTTCAAGATGCTCTTTAGGTTGTGGTTCCTTGCTGGCCATGCTCACATCATCCTCCTCCAGTTGAGAAGGATTTGACCTCAAATCGGTTTCATCGTGCTTTTGGATTGTGGATTTGGCTTCCTTGCAAGTTACACATATTTGGCAAGATTTTTCAACATCACTCCTCAAGTGTGGCCAAAAGAAGTGTTCCTGAAATACATTTAATATTTTTGCTACACCAAAGGGACTAATAAAACCACCTGAATGCGCTTATTCCTTCAGAAAAAAGTCTCGCAAAGAGGAGTTAGGTACACATAACCGATTATCATAAAACAAGAAGCCTTCACTCTTCAAACTTCTCACAATAAGCATAAATATTCTCAAAATCAGCATCAGTAGCATATAACTCTTTGATTTGCTCAAACCCTAGCAGTTTAACTTCTAAAGAGTTCCACAGCACATACCTCCGAGAAAGAGCATCGGCTACTACATTCTCTTTATCTTTTTTTTTGTATTTGATCACATAAGGGAAGGTCTCAATAAATTCGACCCACCTAGCATGTCTTTTGTTCAGCTTTTTTTGTCCCTTGAGATATTTGAGTTACTCATGGTCATTATGGATGAAAAACTCCTTAGGCCAAAGATAATGTTGCCATGTTTGCAAGGCCCTCACAATCGCATATAGTTTTTTGTCATAGGTTGGGTAATTGAGTGTTGCCCCTCCAAGTTTCTCACTAAAGTAAGCTATGGGCTTCCTTTCCTGCATAAGAACAGCACCAATAGCAAATTCTGAAGCATCACATTCAATTTCAAAAGTTTTATCAAAGTTAGGAAGAGATAGTACCGGGGAGTGTGTGAGCTTATCTTTCATGGTTTGGAATGCCTCCTCTTGTGCCTGCTCCCAATTAATTCCCAAATTCTTTTTGATAACCACAGTGAGTGGAGCTGCTATAGTGCTAAAGTTCATGAGAAATATCCGGTAAAACCCAGTTAGGCCATGGAAGCTCCTTACTTCCCCAACATTCTTTGGACTCGGCTACTGCTTAATCGCTTTATCGTTTCCTCATCAACCTTAATACCATATGTACACACAACAATACCTAAGAAGACAAGGTTATCTGGTCAAAAAGTATATTTCTTACGATTGGCATACAAGGTTTCCTTTCTAAGCACTTCAAAAACCTTTATGAGGTGTTCTACATAATCATCTAATGTTTCGCTAAAAACTAGAATGGCATCAAAGTATACTACCATAAAATGACCTATGAATTCCCTAAGGACATGGTTCATCAATCTCATGAAGGTACTAGCTGTATTTGTCAAGCCAAAAGGCATTACTAAACTGATGGGGACATCAGATCGTATGGCCGGCCAGGAGACCAAACTGGCCGACCAGGGAGCTTGCTCGAGACAGCCGGGCCATTTGGCGCGTCTGCCGGCCCAAGCGGTACTGCCGGGCCTTCGACCAGCCGGGCCGGACCGACCAACATTTCCGGCGGAGAGGTCCAAACCTCTGGCCCAACTGGCGGTGACGTGGACGACATCACCTGATGAGGACATCAGGTCGTACATCCAGCCAGGAGACCAGACTGGCCGACCAGGAAGCTTGCCCGAGACAGCAGGACCATCTGGCGCGCCTGCCGGACCAGCCAGTACCGCCGGATCCTCGACCTATAGGACCGGACCGGTCAACATCGCCGGCGGAGAGGCCCAAGCTTCCGGCACACTTGGTGGGGACGTGAATGACACCACCGGTCCCCCTGATGACACCGCCGACTCCGGGATCAACTTGGCCGGTCCTGAAGTCATTCCGGCCAGTACCGTGCACAATTCAGCCGGTACAGGCCATCCAGCCGGAGTACACGCACACTTCCACTTCTACACAAGAGGACTCGGACCAAATGAGCTACCAGCTCCAGGACATGCACTTAGAGGAAGTATCTACACCAGTGGTACCTCCAGGAGCAATGACAAGAAGCAGATCAAGGGCACTCTTCCACAAATTCAGCTTATGGGTGGACAAGCTCCTAGAGGAAGATCAGCTAAGGACAATGGGCCAGAAGAGCAAAGTAGAGTCCAAAGGCTTCTCAACAACACAAGGAACATCAGAGACTTGGGCTTTAGTGGCAAGAGAGGTCAGGGCCCAAAGATTTTAACCCTACTCCAAGTCAAGACTAGGAGCAAGGCGTGCATGCCACAAGGACGCCACCTTCCATTTCTTGGCCGTGAGGTGAGTTAAGGTAAGTTTCAATTCGAATATATGCCTCTTTCTGTTTTGCAGGGTAGGATCTAGATGCTTTACATTTTTGAGTCAAGAACATTTTAGGAATAGGTCCTTTTTCGGTTATGCACTTTTGTATCTTTTCCTTTTGTGCACTTTTGTAAACTTTCCTTTTCTTTATTTGTCGACCCTAGAAGGTCAAGCTGTCGAGCATATTAATAAGGCTCCTTCCAGCATTGTAGTTCGACAACCTTTTGATTATTAATAAAGTAGAACTTTTTCCTACAAGTTTTCTCTCAAGAATCTTGTGCGCTTAGAACCTAGTTGAGACCAGCCCTCCTAGCTCTAAGTTTGTGATTTATCACGAGGTTCATCACCCCTCGTGTGGTTCACTTCACCCTTCCATCGTTTACCAACCAGAAAACCCCTATCCAGAAGCCTAAGGTTGAGTTTCTCACCTAATCTTCTACAAACAGCCCACGCATACATCCTTGAATCAAGGCTTGTATCATTTTGGTATCAGATCTTAAAGCTCCTAAACCAGGTTGTTTCTATCCTTTTGCTTGTTTTGTTTTGTGTTCTTGCATTAGTTTAAGTCGCATTCATGAAAAATAAAAAAAATAACCTCAAACTCCAAACCGAGTGCATCTAGCCTCCTACGTGTATCACTAGGGTTTAGATTCACTTTTTGCTTTGCATTCACGTTTTCCTTTTTGTTTAAATCATATTTCCTTTGTTTTTAAGTTTAATTAACAAGAAAAGAAAAAGAAAATAGAAAAGATACTAAAACAATTCGAATTGGACAGCTAGCACAAGTTGTCAAGAAAGTTTCCTTTTTCTCAGATTTTCATATCTTTGAATTTCCAATTCTCAGATTTTCTTCCTTTTTGCATTTTTTTCAAATACCATATAAAAAGAAACTCTCCTAATAATTTAGGAGCACCCTAATTATCTTCTTTCTTTGTAGCACACCATGGGAGAAGAGAATAGAGACGCAGCTGAAGCCATGATGGCCATGTTCACCACACTCCAAACACAACTCGCATCCATAGGCGAGAGGTTGGAGCGCGTGGAGAGACCAGTAAGATTCCAGGCCATAAGGCACGTGAGAGCTGAGCCAGATCGTCCTGAGGGTCCTGAGTACCTTAGGACACGGCACGAACAGGAGGAACCCCAGCCAGATGGAGATGAGGACACGCAACCTCATAACTATCACCATAGGCCGAGAGGACCTCCACGGCAACCAGAGGCAGAAGATGATGGCTTTGAGCCATATGGTCTTCACCAGAGACCAAGAATGCCTCCTAGACGTCATGAGGATGGAGATGAACACACCTATAACTGGGTAATTCATCCTGATGTTAAACTAACTCCTCCAACTTTTGCAGGAAAAGTAGACCCGAGGCTTACCTAGATTGGGAGAAGCGAATGGATCATATCTTTGATCACTACAACCAACCAGGACCTAGGAGAGTCTCAATGGCAGTAGCACAACTCACGGACAATGCCCTCATCTGGTGGGATCGTGAGGTATCTGACAGAAGGAGGAAGAGAATGAGACCCGTAGACTCATGGGTCGACATGAAAGACCTCATGCGACAAAGGTATGTTCCACCTTACTTTCATAGGGATTTGCAACGACGTTTTCGTACTCTTAAGCAGGGTACCAGATCAGTAGAGGAGTACTATGAAGAGTTCGAGAGGTTAAGGAACAGATTGGAGCTCAATGATGATGAAGAAGCATTGATGGCACAATTCTTGGATGGACTCCAAGAAAGGATCAGCTGCAAGGTGGAAAGGCAAATCTACAACGACTTCAAGGACTTGTTCCACCTATCTGTGCAAGCTGAACAGCACATCAAACGTAAGAGCCAAGACATCCGCAGCAAGCCTAAGACACCTTGGGCACCAAGCAACATGCCTAAGACAGTGGACAAAGGCAAAAGCGTAGAGATCGAGTCAAGGTTCAAGAGCAAGCCTCCTGAACCCACCCGTGACCAGAGAGAGCCTGGTAAGTCTTCTAACCCTCAAAGATCACGTGACATAACTTGTTTCAAGTGCAGGGGACGTGGACACATCTCAAGGGAGTGCCCAAACAACCGAGTCATGCTGATTACGGAGGCAGGAGAATATGAGTCCCAAGATGAAGAGGACTATGAACCAGAAGGAGAATATGGTGACATTGAGTACCCTGATGTGGGGGAAGTGCTGGTCACTAGACGTATCCTCAGTGCAATGGTGGATCCTTCAGAGACCATCCAAAGGGAGAACATCTTCCACAGCCGTTGCACCATCAAGGGAAAGGTATGTAACCTCATCATAGATGGTGGTTCTTGCACTAACGTTGCTAGTGCGTATATGGTTGATAAGCTAGGTCTAGAGAGGACACGGCATCCTCGACCATATAGACTGAGATGGCTGATGACAAAGTGGAGCTCAAGATTCATGAGCAAGTCACTGTGCCATTCAGTGTGGGCAAGTACCAAGACCAGGTCATGTGCGACGTGGTGCCCATGCAAGCTGGCCATCTTCTACTAGGAAGACCATGGCAGTTTGACAAAGAGACCAGGCATGATGGCCGAACCAATCTATACACCTTCGTGCATGACAAGAGAAAGGTCAGCCTAGCTCCTCTTACACCTGCCCAAGTACATGAGCTACAACTCCAAATGAGTAAGGAAAAGAAACTTGTCAAGTCTAACTTTCTTATTCAACCTAGTCATGTCCGGAGAGCTTTAGCCTCGAAGGACTTAATGTTACTAATGGTTTTCAAGGAAGTGTTGAGTATAGAACAGGGACAGGTAGAGCTACCTCATGAAGTAGCAACACTCCTCAACAAATTCCAGGATGTATTTCCAGAGGAGATACCAGCAGGCTTGCCTCCTTTACGTGGCATAGAACACCAGATTGATCTAGTGCCCGAGCAGCCCTGCCCAACCACCAGCCTACGGATGAGTCCAGAGGAGTCCAAGAGCTTGAGAAGCAAGTCAAGGAGCTCCTGGAGAAAGGATATGTTCGAGAGAGCCTCAGTCCATGTGGTACCAGTGCTACTAGTGCCCAAGAAGGATGGGACTTGGCGAATGTGCGTGGACTGAGCAATCAACAACATCACAGTCAAGTACCGGCATCCAATACCACGGCTGGATGACATGCTAGATGAGCTGAGTGGAGCCACGGTCTTCTCCAAGATAGACCTCAAAAGTGGATACCACCAGGTCAGGATGAAGGAAGGTGATGAGTGGAAGACTGCTTTCAAGACAAAGCAAGGGCTCTACGAGTGGACAGTCATGCCATTCGGCTTGACTAATGCCCCAAGCACCTTCATGCGCTTATGAACCAAGTTCTTAGGGCGTACATCAGTAAGTTTGTAATAGTTTACTTTGATGACATACTTGTTTATAGTAAGTGCCTACGGGAACACCTCACACATCTTGAGATGGTACTTAAAACCCTTCGACAAGAAGAGCTTTATGCCAATCTCAAGAAGTGCACCTTTGTACTGATAAGCTTGTCTTTTTAGGTTTTGTTGTGAGTTCACAGGGCCTACAGGTTGATGAAGAGAAGATTCGAGCCATACAAGAATGGCCAACACCAGGAAACATCAGCCAAGTAAGGAGCTTCCACGGACTGGCCAGCTTCTATAGGAGATCGTGCCCAACTTCAGCAGTATTGCCTCACCACTGACGGCAGTAGTGAAGAAGAACGTGGGATTCAGCTGGGGAGAAGCTCAGGAGAAGGCATTCCAGGCCTTGAAGGACAGCCTTACACATGCACCAGTGCTAGTCCTGCCCGACTTCAACAAGACGTTGAAGTGGAGTGTGATGCCTCTGGAATAGGCATAGGAGCAGTGCTAACCCAAGGAGGGAGACCAGTGGCATACTTCAGTGAGAAGCTAGGTGGTGCCTCACTGAACTACCCACTTATGACAAGGAGCTCTATGCCCTTGTCCGAGCATTGGAGACTTGGCAGCATTACTTGCTGTCCAAGGAGTTTGTGATCCACACTGATCACGAGACTCTCAAACACCTCAGAGGGCAAACCAATCTCAAGAGGAGACATGCCAGGTGGATGGAGATCATAGAGACCTTCCCGTACATCATCAAGTACAAGAAGGGCAAAGATAATGTGGTAGCCGATGCACTATCAAGGAGGTTTGCCTTGATATCAACCATGGAGGCAAAGGTCCTAGGATTCGAGCACATCAAGGATATATACAAGGATGATCCTGACTTTGCTGAGAGCTACAAGGAGTTTGGCACAGAGAGTCATGGAAAATTCTACATCCATGAGGGATTCTTGTTCCGAGAAAGAAGGCTGTGCATACCACAAGGATCATTAAGGAAGCTTATCATCCGAGAAGCTCATGGAGGAGGACTCATGGGCCACTTTGGTGTCGACAAGACTCTAGCAGTGGTCAAGGAACACTTCTACTGGCCACACATCAAGAGGACAGTAGAAGCACACTGTGCAAGATGCATCACTTGCAAGAAGGCAAAGTCCCGAGTGCAACCTCACGGGTTGTATCTCCCACTGCCCATACCTACACATCCATGGGTGGACATCTCAATGGACTTTGTTCTAGGTCTGCCCAAGATCAACCACAAAGATGCAATCTTTGTAGTGGTGGACAGATTCTCCAAGATGGCACACTTCATTCTGTGTGCCAATGTCAATGATGCCACGCAAACAGCTGAGCTGTTCTTCAGGGAGATAGTACGGATTCATGGAGTGCCAAGGACCATCGTATCAGACAGGGACACCAAGTTCCTCAGCCACTTCTGGAGGACCCTTTGGAGAAAGCTAGGCACGAAGCTACTCTTCTCTACCACCTGCCATCCTCAAACCGATGGCCAAACTGAAGTTGTCAACAGGACAGTATCAAATCTTCTCAGAACTACACTAGGGAAGAACCTAAAGACTTGGGTGGAGTGCCTGCCATTCATAGAGTTCGCTTACAACCGAGCCGTGCACTCAGCAACCAAGAAGACACCATTTGAAGTGGTATACGGCTTCAACCCTCTCACCCCATTGGAGCAAACACCACTACCACCAGCTGAGATGACCAACCTCAACGGAGCATCCAAGGCAGAGTTCATAAGGAGGTTACACCAGAAGGTAGCAGAAAACTTGGAGAAGAGGACTGGACAGTACGTGACTCATGCCAACAAGGGAAGAAAGGAGGTGATCTTTCAACCAGGCGATTGGGTGTTGCTACACCTATGGCAGGAGAGGTTACCAAACCTAAGGAGTTCCAAGCTAGCACCAAGAGGAGATGGACCATTCAGAGTGCTCGAGAGGATCAACAACAACGCCTACCGGATCGAGCTGCCAGGTGAGTTTAATGTGTCCAATACGTTCAATGTTACTGACTTGGCCCCTTTCCATGCAGATGATCCAGTTTTGAGGACAAAACCTACTGAAGAGGGAGGGAATGATGAGGACATCAGGTCGTACATCCAGCCAGGAGACCAGACTGGCCAACCAGGAAGCTTGCCCGAGACAGCAGGACCATCTGGCGCGCCTGCCGGACCAGCCAGTACCGCCGGACCCTCGACCTATAGGACCGGACCGGTCAACATCACCGGCGGAGAGGCCCAAGCTTCCGGCACACTTGGTGGGGACGTGAATGACACCACCGGTCCCCCTGTTGACACCGCCGACTCCGGGATCAACTTGGCTGGTCCTGAAGTCATTCCGGCCAGTACCGCGCACAATTCAGCCGGTACATGCCATCCAGCCGAGTACACGCACACTTCCACTTCTACACAAGAGGACTCGGACCAAATGAGCTACCAGCTCCAGGACATGCACTTAGAGGAAGTATCTACACCAGTGGTACCTCCAGGAGCAATGACAAGAAGCAGATCAAGAGCACTCTTCCACAAATTCAGCTTATGGGTCGACAAGCTTCTAGAGGAAGAGCAGCTAAGGACAATGGGCCAGAAGAGCAAATTAGAGTCCAAAGGCTTCTAAACAACACAAGGAACATCAGAGACTTGGGCTTTAGTGGCAAGAGAGGTCAAGGCCCAGAGATTTGTAACCCTACTCCAAGTCGAAGACTAGGAGCAAGGCGCGTGCATGCCACAAGGACGGCCACCTTCCATTTCTTGGCCGTGAGGTGAGTTAAGGTAAGTTTACATTCGAAAATATGCCTCTTTCTGTTTTGCAGGGTAGGATCTAGTTGCTTTACATTTTGAGTCAAGAACATTTTAGGAATAGGTCCTTTTTCGGTTATGCACTTTTGTATATTTTCCTTTTGTGCACTTTTGTAAACTTTCCTTTTCTTTATTTGTGTCGACCCTAGAAGGTCAAGCTGTCGAGCATATTAATAAGGCTCCTTCCAGCATTGTAGTTCGACAACCTTTTTGATTATTAATAAAGTAGAACTTTTTCCCTACAAGTTTTCTCTCTAAGAATCTTGTGCGCTTAGAACCTAGTTGAGACCAGCTATCCTAGCTCTAAGTTTGTGATTTATCACGAGGTTCATCACCCCTCGTGTGGTTCACTTCACCCTTCCATCGTTTACCAACCAGAAAACCCCTATCCAGAAGCCTAAGGTTGAGTTTCTCACCTAATCTTCTACAAACAGCCCACGCGCATACATCCTTGAATCAAGGCTTGTATCACCACCGGCCCAATTTGGCCGGCTACGAAGACAATATGGCCAGCACCTCGCACAGTTCAGCCAGTATGGCCGATCCAGCCGATTGCACCACCATTTCATCATCTACACAAAGAGACTCGGACCAGATAACCTACCAGCTTCAAGATATGCATATAGATGAAGTTTCTACACCAGTGGAGCCACCAGGAGCAATGACAAGGAGCAGATCAAGGGCGCTCTTCCATAAGTTCAGCCTGTGGGTCGACAAGCTCCTAGAGGATGATCGACAAAGAACATTGGGCCAAGAGTGCAAAGAAGAGTCCAAAGGCTTCTCAACAATGCAAGGGACTTCAGCAACTTGGGCATTATTAGCAATAGAGGTCAGGGCCCAACGATTCCTAACCCTACTCCAAGTCGAAGACTAGGAGCAAGGCGCATGCATGCCACAAGGTCGGCCACCTTCCATTTCTTGGCCGATAGGTAAGAATGGTAAGTTTTTAATTTATATACTTGCCTTTTTCTGTTTTGCATGGTAGGATTTAGAATATTTATATTTTGAGTCAAAGACAATTTAGGTAGAAGTCCTTTTTCGGTTATTCACTTTTGTAATTTTTCCATTTGTGCACTTTTGTAAGTTTTCCATTTTTCTTTGAGTCGACCCTAGAATGTCAAGCTGTCGAGCATATTAATAAGGATCCTTACAGCATTGTAGTTCGACAACCTTTTTCTGATATTAATAAAGATCAAATTTTCTTTCTACAAGTTTTTCTCTCAAGAGACTTGTGCGATTAGAACCTAGTCGAGACCAGTCCTCCTAGCGCTAAGATTGTGATTTATCACGAGGTTCATCACCCCTCGTGTGATTCACCTCACCCCTCCATCTATTACCAAACAGAAAACCCCTATCCAGAAGCTTGAGGTTGAGTTTCTCAGCTAATCTTCTTCACACAGCCCACGCACGTACAGCCTTGAATCGAGGCTTGTTTCATTTCGGTATCAGAGTTTAAAGCTCCTAAAACAAGGTTGTTTCTATCCTTTATTTAGTCTTGTTTCCAGTTATTGCATTAGTTTAAGTCTCATTAAAAAAAATCAAACAAATAACATCAAAACTCAAACCAAGTGCATCTAGCTTCTACGTGCATCACTAGGGTTTAGATTCATTCTTGCATTGCAATTTTCGTCTTTCCTTTTTAATAAAAGCATATTTCCATTAAGTTAAATCAAAAAGCAAAAAAGAAATATAGAAAACTACCAAGAAAAATCGACCAAAAAGCATCTAGGATCTTTAGCATTAATTATCAAGAAGTTTCCATTTTTCTGTTTTGCCTTTTCCCAGAATTCAACTACAAAAGACAACCCTCCTAATCGAATTTTAGCAGCAGAATAACTTGTTTCTTTCTTTTGTAGCACACAATGGCAGAAGGAAATCAGGATGCAACCGAGGCCATGATGGCCATTTTCACCACACTCCAAACACAACTCGCATCAATCGGCGAGAGGTTGGAGCGCGTGGAGAGGCCGGTGAGATTCCAGGCCATAAGACACGTGAGGGCTGAGCAAGACCATGAAGACACGCAGCCCCACGGCTATCACGCTAGGCCGAGAGGGCCTCCACGGCAACCAGAAGCAGAAGGCGATGGCTTTGAGCCCTATGGTCATCACCAGATACCAAGATTGCCTCCTAGACATCCTGAGGATGGAGATGAATACACCTACAACAGGGTAACTCATCATGATGTTAAATTAACACCTCCTAGTTTTGCAGGAAAAGTAGATCCCGAAGCCTATCTAGATTGGGAGAGGAGGATGGATCACATCTTTGATGACTACAACCAACCAGGCCCTAGGAGAGTCTCCATGGCAGTAGCACAAATCATGGAAAATGCCCTAATCTGGTGGGATCGTGAGGTTTCTGACCGAAGGAGGAGAAGATTGAGGCCCGTAGACTCATGGGTCGACATGAAAGATCTCATGAGACAAAGGTTTGTTCCACCCTATTTCCATAGAGATTTGCAACGACGTTTTGGTACTATTAAGCAGGGCACCAGATCAGTAGAGGAGTACTACGAAGAGTTTGAAAGGCTAAGGAATAGGCTGGAGCTCAATGACGATGAAGAGGCATTGATGGCGCAATTCTTGGATGGGTTGCAAGAGAGAATCAGCCGTAAGGGGGAGAGACAAATCTACAACGACTTCAAGGACTTGTTCCACCTATCTGTCCAGGCTGAGCAGCACATCAGGCATAAGAGCCAAGAAATCTGCAGCAAGCCTAAGACGCCTTGGGCAACAAGCAATAGCCCCAAGCCTGTAGACAAAGGCAAGAGCATAGAGATCGAATCACGGTTCAAGAGCAAACCTCCTGAGCAAACCCGTGACAAGAGAGAGTCTAGTAAGTTTTCTAACCCTCAGAGATCACGTGACATCACTTGTTTTTAGTGTAGGGGTCACGGTCACATCTCAAGGGAGTGCCCAAACAACCGTGTCATGCTGATCACAGAAGCTGGAGAGTATGAGTCTCAACACGAAGAAGACTATGAGCCAAAAGGGGAATACGGTGATATTGAGTACCCTGATGTGGGGGAAGTGCTGGTCATTAGGCGCATTCTCAGCGCAATGGTAGACCCCTCAGAGACCATCCAAAGGGAGAACATCTTCCACAGCCGTTGCACCATCAAGGGCAAGGTATGTAACCTCATCATAGATGGTGGTTCTTGCACTAACGTTGCTAGTGCGTACATGGTTGATAAGCTAGGTCTAGAGATGACAAGGCACCCTCGACCGTATAGACTGGGATGGCTTGATGACAAAGTGGAGCTCAAGATCCATGACCAAGTAACTGTGCCATTCAGTGTGGGCAGGTACCAAGACCAGGTAGTGTGCGACGTGGTGCCAATGCAAGCTGGCCACCTTCTTCTAGGAAGGCCATGGCAGTTTGACAAGGAGACCAGGCATGCTGGCCGAACCAATCTCTACACCTTTGTGCATGACAAGAGAAAGGTCAGCCTAGCTCCTGATACAAGCCTTGATTCAAGGATATATGCGCGTGGGCTGTTTGGAGAAGTTTAGGTGAGAAACTCGACCTTAGACTTCTTGGATGGGGGTTTTTGGGTTGGTATTCGATGGAAAGGTGAAGTGAACCACACGAGGGGTGATGAACCTCGTGATAAATCAAAAACTTAGAGCTAGGAGGGCTGGTCTCAACTAGATTCTAAGCGCACAAGATTCTTGAAGAGAAAACTTGTTGGGGAAAAAGTTCTATCTTTATTAATATAAAAAAGGTTGTCGAACTACAATGCTGGAAGGACCCTTATTAATATGCTCAACAGCTTGACCTTCTAGGGTCGACTCAAATAAGAAAAGGAAATTTACAAAAGTGCACAAAAGGAAAATATACAAAAGTGTATAACCGAAAAAGGACCTATTCCTAAAATGTTTTTGACTCAAAAATGTAAAGAATCTAGATCCTACCCTGCAAAACAGAAAGAGGCATATATTCGAATTGAAACTTACCTTAACTTACCTCATGGTCAAGAAATGGAAGGTGGCCGTCCTTGTGGCATGCACGCGCCTTGCTCCTAGTCTTCGACTTGGAGTAGGGTTAATAATCTTTGGGCCCTGACCTCTCTTGCCACTAAAGCCCAAGTCTCTGATGTTCCTTGTGTTGTTGAGAAGCCTTTGGACTCTACTTTGCTCTTCTGGCCCATTGCCCTTAGCTGATCTTCCTCAAGGATCTTGTCCACCCATAAGCTGAATTTGTGGAAGAGTGCCCTTGATCTGCTTCTTGTCATTGCTCCTGGTGGCACTACTGGTGTGGATACTTCCTCTAGATGCATGTCCTGAAGCTGGTAGCTTATCTGGTCCGATTTTCCTTGTGTAGAAGTTGAATTGCTTGTGCACTCGGCTGGATCGGCTGTACCGGCTGGAATGTGCGAGGTACTGGCCGGAATGCCTTCAGGACTGGCCAAGTTGATCCCGGAGTTGGTGGCATCACCAAGGGGACCGGCGGTGTCATCCATGTCACCACCAAGTGTGCCGGAAGCTTGGGCCCCTCCGCCGGCAATGCTGACCGGTTTGGTCCTATTGGTCGAGGGTCCGGCGGTACTGCTTGGTCCGGCAGACGTGCCAGATGGCCCGGCTGTCTCGGGCATGCTTCCTGGTCGGCCAGTCTGGTCTCCTGGCTGGATGTATGACCTGATGTCCTCATCATCCCCTCCCTCTTCAGTAGGTTTTGTCCTCAAAACTGGTTCATCTGCATGGAAAGGGGCTAAGTATGTAATGTTGAACGTATTGGACACATTAAACTCACCTTGGAGCTCGATCTAGTAGGCGTTGTTGTTGATCCTCTCAAGCACTCTGAATGGTCCATCTCCTCTTGGTGCTAGGTTGGAACTCCTTAGGTTTGGGAACCTCTCCTGCCGTAGGTGTAGCCATACCCAATCGCCTGGTTGAAAGATCACCTCCTTTCTCCCGTTGTTGGCATGAGTCACGTACTGTCCGGTCCTCTTCTCCAAGTTTTCTGCTACCTTCTGGTGTAACCTCCTTATGAACTCTGCTTTGGATGCTCCATTGAGGTTGGTCATCTCAGCTGGTGGTAGTGGCGTTTGCTCCAATGGGGTGAGAGGGTTGAAGCCGTATACTACTTCAAATGGTGTCTTCTTGGTTGCTGAGTGCACGGCTCGGTTGTAAGCAAACTCTATGAACGGCCGGCACTCCACCCAAGTCTTTAGGTTCCTCCCTAGTGTAGTCCTCAGAAGAGTTGATAGTGTCCTGTTGACAACTTCAGTTTGGCCATCGGTTTGAGGATGGCAGGTGGTAGAGAGGAGTAGCTTCCTGCCTAGCTTCCTCCAAAGGGTCCTCCAGAAATGGCTGAGGAACTTGGTGTCCCTGTCTGATACGATGGTCCTTGGCACTCCATGAATCCGTACTATCTCCCTGAAGAACAGCTCAGCTGTTTGCGTGGCATCATTGACATTGGCACACAGAATGAAGTGTGCCATCTTGGAGAATCTGTCCACCACTACAAAGATTGCATCTTTGTGGTTGATCTTGGGCAGACCTAGAACAAAGTCCATTGAGATGTCCACCCATGGATGTGTAGGTATGGGCAGTGGGAGATACAACCCGTGAGGTTGCACTCGGGACTTTGCCTTCTTGCAAGTGATGCATCTTGCACAGTGTGCTTCTACTGTCCTCTTGATGTGTGGCCAGTAGAAGTGTTCCTTGACCACTGCTAGAGTCTTGTCGACACCAAAGTGGCCCATGAGTCCTCCTCCATGAGCTTCTCGGATGATAAGCTTCCTTAATGATCCTTGTGGTATGCACAGCCTTCTTTCTCGGAACAAGAATCCCTCATGGATGTAGAATTTTCCATGACTCTCTGTGCCAAACTCCTTGTAGCTCTCAGCAAAGTCAGGATCATCCTTGTATATATCCTTGATGTGCTCGAATCCTAGGACCTTTGCCTCCATGGTTGATATCAAGGCAAACCTCCTTGATAGTGCATCGGCTACCACATTATCTTTGCCCTTCTTGTACTTGATGATGTACGGGAAGGTCTCTATGATCTCCATCCACCTGGCATGTCTCCTCTTGAGATTGGTTTGCCCTCTGAGGTGTTTGAGAGTCTCGTGATCAGTTTGGATCACAAACTCCTTGGACAGCAAGTAATGCTGCCAAGTCTCCAATGCTCGGACAAGGGCATAAAGCTCCTTGTCATAAGTGGGGTAGTTCAGTGAGGCACCACCTAGCTTCTCACTGAAGTATGCCACTGGTCTCCCTCCTTGGGTTAGCACTACTCCTATTCCTATTCCAGAGGCATCACACTCCACTTCAAACGTCTTGTTGAAATCGGGCAGGACTAGCACTGGTGTATGTGTAAGGCTGTCCTTCAAGGCCTGGAATGCCTTCTCCTGAGCTTCTCCCCAGCTGAATCCCACGTTCTTCTTCACTACTGCCGTCAATGGTGAGGCAATACTGCAGAAGTTGGGCACGAATCTCCTATAGAAGCTGGCCAGTCCGTGGAAGCTCCTTACTTGGCTGATGTTGCCTGGTGTTGGCCATTCTTGTATGGCTCGAATCTTCTCTTCATCAACCTGTCAGCCCTGTGAACTTACAACAAAACCTAAAAAGACAAGTTTATCAGTACAAAAGATGCACTTCTTGAGATTGGCATAAAGCTCTTCTTGTCGAAGGGTTTTAAGTACCATCTCAAGATGTGTGAGGTGTTCCCGTAGGCACTTACTATAAACTAGTATGTCATCAAAGTAAACCACTGCAAACTTACTGATGTACGCCCTAAGAACTTGGTTCATAAGGCCCATGAAGGTGCTTGGGGCATTAGTCAAGCCAAATGGCATGACTGTCCACTCGTAGAGCCCTTGCTTTGTCTTGAAAGCAGTCTTCCATTCATCACCTTCTTTCATTCTGACCTGGTGGTATCCACTCTTGAGGTCTATCTTGGAGAAGACCGTGGCTCCACTCAGCTCATCTAGCATGTCATCCAGCCGTGGTATTGGATGCCAGTACTTGACAGTGATGTCATCCAGCCGTGGTATTGGGCACCAAGCAACATTCCCAAGCCCATAGACAAAGGCAAGAGCATAGAGATCGAGTCAAGGTTCAAGAGCAAGCCTCCTGAACCAACCTGTGACCAGAGAGAGCCTAGTAAGTCTTCTAACCCTCAAAGATCACATGACATCACTTGTTTCAAGTGTAGGGGTCG
Source organism: Pugionium cornutum (assembly GCA_018901935.1). Lineage (NCBI taxonomy): Eukaryota > Viridiplantae > Streptophyta > Magnoliopsida > Brassicales > Brassicaceae > Pugionium > Pugionium cornutum. The sequence continues at coordinate 12,319,494 of CM032155.1, forward strand.
TGGACACATCTCGAGGGAGTTCCCAAACAACTGGGTCATGCTGATTACGGAGGCTAGAGAATATGAGTCCCAAGATGAAGTGGACTATGAACCAGAAAAAGAATATGGTGACATTGAGTATCCTTATGTGGGGGAAGTGCTGGTCACTAGACGAATCCTCAGTGCAATGGTGGATCCTTTAGAGACCATCCAAAGGGAGAACATCTTCCACAGCCATTGCACCATCAAGGGCAAGGTATGTAACCTCATCATAGATGGTGGTTCTTGCACTAACGTTGCTAGTGGATATATGGTTGATAAGCTAGGTCTAGAGAAGACAAGGCATCCTCGACCATATAGACTGAGATGGCTCGATGACAAAGTGGAGCTCAAGATCCATGAGCAAGTCAATGTGCCATTCAGTGTGGGCAAGTACCAAGACCAAGTCGTATGCGACGTGGTGCCCATGCAAGCTGGCCATCTTCTGCTAGGAAGGCCATGGCAGTTTTACAAGGAGACCAGGCATGATGGCCGAACCAATCTCTACACTTTCGTGCATGACAAGAGAAAGGCCAGCCTAGCTCCTCTTACACCTTCCCAGGTACACGAGCTTCAACAGCAAATGAGTAAGGAAAAGAAGCTCATTAAATCTAACTTTCTTATTCAACCGAGTCATGTCCGGAGAGCTTTAGCCTCGAAGGACCTAATGCTACTAATGGTTTTCAAAGAAGTGTTGAATGTAGAAAAAGAACAGGTAGAGCTACTTCCTGAAGTAGCAACTCTCCTCAACAAGTTCCGGGATGTGTTTCCAGAGGAAATACCAGCAGGCTTGCCTCTTTTACGTGGCATAGAACATCAGATCGACCTAGTGCCCGGAGCAGCCCTGCCTAACCGGCCAGCCTACCGGATGAGTCCAGAGGAGTCCAAGGAGCTTGAGAAGCAAGTCAAGGAGCTCCTGGAGAAAGGCTATGTTCGAGAGAGCCTCAGTCCATGTGCCGTACCAGTGCTACTAGTGCCCAAGAAGGATGGGACTTGGCGAATGTGCGCGGACTGCCGAGCAATCAACAACATCACAGTCAAGTACCGGAGTCCAATACCTTCGCTGGATGACATGCTAGATGAGCTGAGTGGAGCCACGGTCATCTCCAAGATAGACCTCAAGAGTGGATACCACCAGGTCAGGATGAAGGAAGGTGATGAAGGGAAGACTGCTTTCAAGACAAAGCAAGGGCTCTACGAGTGGACAGTCATGCCATTCGGCTTGACTAATGCCCCAAGCACCTTCATGCACCTTATGAACCAAGTTCTTAGGGCGTACATCAGTAAGTTTGTAGTGGTTTAATTTGATGATATATTAGTTTATAGTAAGTGCCTACGGGAACACCTCACACATCTTGAGATGGTACTTAAAACCCTTCGACAAGAAGAGCTTTATGCCAATCTCAAGAAGTGCATCTTTTGTACTGATAAACTTGTCTTTTAGGTTTTGTTGTAAGTTCACAGGACCTACAGGTTGATGAAGAGAAGATTCGAGCCATACAAGAATGGCCAACACCATCTTCCAAGAAGGAGTTTCAATGGACTGGCCATTTCTGAGATCCTCAACTTCTGCAGTATTCTTCACCATTGAGCAAAGAAGAACTATTCAGCTAGAACCCAGGAGAATATTCCAGGCCTTGAAGGATAAGCTCACATGCACCAGTGCTAGTCCTGCCCTTTCAACAAGACCTTGAAGATGATGCTCAATAGGAATGGAGCATCTAATCAAGACCAGTGGCATTTCAGTGAGAGCTATGGTGCCTCACTGAATCTTCTCCCACATGACAAGGACATGCCCTTGTCCAGATTGAGACTTCAGCATTACTTGTCCAAGGAGTTGAGATCCTTTGATGAGGACATCAGGTCGTACATCCAGCCAGGAGACCAGACTGGCCGACCAGGAAGCTTGCCCGAGACAGCAGGACCATCTGGCGCGCCTGCCGGACCAGACAGTACCGCCGGACCCTCGACCTATAGGACCAGACCGGTCAACATCGCCGGCGGAGAGGCCCAAGCTTCCGGCACACTTGGTGGGGACGTGAATGACACCGCCGGTCCCCCTGATGACACCGCCGACTCGGGATCAACTTGGCCGGTCCTGAAGTCATTCCGGCCAGTACCGCGCACAATCCAGCCGGTACAGCCATCCAGCCCAGTACACGCACACTTCCACTTCTACACAAGAGGACTCGGACCAAATGAGCTACCAGCTCCAGGACATGCACTTAGAGGAAGTATCTACACCAGTGGTACCTCCAGGAGCAATGACAAGAAGCAGATCAAGAGCACTCTTCCACAAATTCAGCTTATGGGTCGACAAGCTTCTAGAGGAAGAGCAGCTAAGGACAATGGGCCAGAAGAGCAAATTAGAGTCCAAAGGCTTCTCAACAACACAAGGAACATCAGAGACTTGGGCTTTAGTGGCAAGAGAGGTCAGGGCCCAAAGATATTTAACCCTACTCCAAGTCAAGACTAGGAGCATGCGCATGCACAAGGACGGCCACCTTCCATTTCTTGGCCGTGAGGTGAGTTAAGGTAAGTTTACATTCAATATATGCCTCTTTCTGTTTTGCAGGGTAGGATCTAGTTGCTTTACATTTTTGAGTCAAGAACATTTTAGGAATAGGTCCTTTTTCGGTTATACACTTTTGTATCTTTTTCCTTTTGTGCACTTTTGTAAACTTTCCTTTTATTTGTTTGAGTCGACCCTAGAAGGTCAAGCTGTCGAGCATATTAATAAGGCTCCTTCCAGCATTGTAGTTCGACAACCTTTTTGATTATTAATAAAGTAAAACTTTTTCCCTACGAGCTTTCTCTCAAGAGAGACTTGTGCGCTTAGAACCTAGTTGAGACCAGCCCTCCTAGCTCTAAGTTTGTGATTTATCACGAGGTTCATCACCCCTCGTGTGGTTCACTTCACCTTTCCATCGTTTACCAACCAGAAAACCTCTATCCAGAAGCCTAAGGTCGAGTTTCTCACCTAATCTTCTACAACAGCCCACGCGCATCCAAGCCTTGAATCGAGGCTTGTATCATTTTTGGTATCAGAGCTTAAAGCTCCTAAACCAGGTTGTTTCTATCCTTTTGCTTGTCTTATTTCTAGTTCTTGCATTAGTTTAAGTCGTATTCAAGAAAAAATCAAAAAAACAACATCAAACTCCAAACCAAGTGCATCTAGCCTCCTACGTGTATCACTAGGGTTTAGGTTCACTTTTGCATTATCATTCACGTTTTCCTTTTTGTTTAAGTCATATTTCCTTTATTTTTAAGTTTAATTAAAAAGAAAAGAAAAAGAAAATAGAAAAGATACTAAAAGAATTCGAATTGGACAGCTAGCACAAGTTGTCTAGGAAGTTTCCTTTTTTTCGAATTTCCTTTCTTTAGAATTTTTCCTTTTTGCATTTTTTTCAAACCACATAAAAAGAAAACTCTCCTAATAATTTAGGAGAACCCTAATTGTCTTATTTCTTTGTAGCACACATGGGAGAAGAGAATAGAGACGCAGCTGAAGCCATGATGGCCATGTTCACCACACTCCAAACACAACTCGCATCCATAGGCGAGAGGTTGGAGCGTGGAGAGACCAGTAAGATTCCAGGCCATAAGGCACGTGAGAGCTGAGCCAGATCGTCCTGAGGGTCCTGAGTACCTTAGGACACGGCACGAACAGGAGGAACCCCAGCCAGATGGAGATGAGGACACGCAACCTCATAACTATCACCATAGGCCGAGAGGACCTCCACGGCAACCAGAGGCAGAAGATGATGGCTTTGAGCCATATGGTCTTCACCAGAGACCAAGAATGCCTCCTAGACGTCATGAGGATGGAGATGAACACACCTATAACCGGGTAATTCATCCTGATGTTAAACTAACTCCTCCAAGTTTTGCAGGAAAAGTAGACCCCGAGGCTTACCTAGATTGGGAGAAGCGAATGGATCATATCTTTGATCACTACAACCAACCAGGACCTAGGAGAGTCTCAATGGCAGTAGCACAACTCACGGACAATGCCCTCATCTGGTGGGATCGTGAGGTATCTGACAGAAGGAGGAAGAGAATGAGACCCGTAGACTCATGGGTCGACATGAAAGACCTCATGCGACAAAGGTTGTTCCACCTTACTTTCATAGGGATTTGCAACGTTTTCGTACTCTTAAGCAGGGTACCAGATCAGTAGAGGAGTACTATGAAGAGTTCGAGAGGTTAAGGAACAGATTGGAGCTCAATGATGATGAAGAAGCATTGATGGCACAATTCTTGGATGGACTCAAGAAAGGATCAGCTGCAAGGTGGAAAGGCAAATCTACAACGACTTCAAGGACTTGTTCCACCTATCTGTGCAAGCTGAACAGCACATCAAACGTAAGAGCCAAGACATCCGCAGCAAGCCTAAGACACCTTGGGCACCAAGCAACATGCCTAAGACAGTGGACAAAGGCAAAAGCGTAGAGATCGAGTCAAGGTTCAAGAGCAAGCCTCCTGAACCCACCCGTGACCAGAGAGAGCCTGGTAAGTCTTCTAACCCTCAAAGATCACGTGACATAACTTGTTTCAAGTGCAGGGGACGTGGACACATCTCAAGGAGTGCCCAAACAACCGAGTCATGCTGATTACGGAGGCAGGAGAATATGAGTCCCAAGATGAAGAGGACTATGAACCAGAAGGAGAATATGGTGACATTGAGTACCCTGATGTGGGGAAGTGCTGGTCACTAGACGTATCCTCAGTGCAATGGTGGATCCTTCAGAGACCATCCAAAGGAGAACATCTTCCACAGCCGTTGCACCATCAAGGGAAAGGTATGTAACCTCATCATAGATGGTGGTTCTTGCACTAACGTTGCTAGTGCATATATGGTTGATAAGCTAGGTCTAGAGAGGACACGGCATCCTCGACCATATAGACTGAGATGGCTTGATGACAAAGTGGAGCTCAAGATTCATGAGCAAGTCACTGTGCCATTCAGTGTGGGCAAGTACCAAGACCAGGTCGTGCGACGTGGTGCCCATGCAAGCTGGCCATCTTCTACTAGGAAGACCATGGCAGTTTGACAAAGAGACCAGGCATGATGGCAGAACCAATCTCTACACCTTCGTGCATGACAAGAGAAAGGTCAGCCTAGCTCCTCTTACACCTGCCCAAGTACATGAGCTACAACTCCAAATGAGTAAGGAAAAGAAACTTGTCAAGTCTAACTTTCTTATTCAACCTAGTCATGTCCGGAGAGCTTTAGCCTCGAAGGACTTAATGTTACTAATGGTTTTCAAGGAAGTGTTGAGTATAGAACAGGGACAGGTAGAGCTACCTCATGAAGTAGCAACACTCCTCAACAAATTCCAGGATGTATTTCCAGAGGAGATACCAGCAGGCTTGCCTCCTTTACGTGGCATAGAACACCAGATTGATCTAGTGCCCGGAGCAGCCCTGCCCAACCGGCCAGCCTACGGATGAGTCCAGAGGAGTCAAGGAGCTTGAGAAGCAAGTCAAGGAGCTCCTGGAGAAAGGATATGTTCGAGAGAGCCTCAGTCCATGTGCTGTACCAGTGCTACTAGTGCCCAAGAAGGATGGGACTTGGCGCATGTGCGTGGACTGCCGAGCAATCAACAACATCACAGTCAAGTATAGGCATCCAATACCACGACTGGATGACATGCTAGATGAGCTGAGTGGAGCCACGGTCTTCCAAGATAGACCTCAAAAGTGGATACCACCAGGTAAGAATGAAGGAAGGTGATGAGTGGAAGACTGCTTTCAAGACAAAGCAAGGGCTCTACGAGTGGACAGTCATGCCATTTGGCTTGACTAATGCCCCAAGCACCTTCATGCCTTATGAACCAAGTTCTTAGGGCGTACATCAGTAAGTTTGTAGTAGTTTATTTTGATGACATACTTGTTTATAGTAAGTGCCTACGGGAACACCTCACACATCTTGAGATGGTACTTAAAACCCTTCGACAAGAAGAGCTTTATGCCAATCTCAAGAAGTGCACCTTTTGTACTGATAAGCTTGTCTTTTTAGGTTTTGTTGTGAGTTCACAGGGCCTACAGGTTGATGAGGAGAAGATTCGAGCCATACAAGAATGGCCAACACCAGGAAACATCAGCCAAGTAAGGAGCTTCCACGGACTGGCCAGCTTCTATAGGAGATTCGTGCCCAACTTCAGCAGTATTGCCTCACCACTGACGGCAGTAGTGAAGAAGAATGTGGGATTCAGCTGGGGAGAAGCTCAGGAGAAGGCATTCAGGGCCTTGAAGGACAGCCTTACACACGCACCAGTGCTAGTCCTTCCTGACTTCAACAAGACGTTTGAAGTGGAGTGTGATGCCTCTGGAATAGGCATAGGAGCAGTGCTAACCGAAGGAAGGAGACCAGTGGCATACTTCAGTGAGAAGCTAGGTGGTGCCTCATTGGACTACCCTACTTATGACAAGGAGCTTTATGCCCTTATCCGAGCATTGGAGACTTGGCAGCATTACTTGCTGTCCAAGGAGTTTGTGATCCACACTGATCACGAGACTCTCAAACACCTCAGAGGGCAAACCAATCTCAAGAGGAGACATGCCAGGTGGATGGAGTTCATAGAGACCTTCCGTACATCATCAAGTACAAGAAGGGCAAAGACAATGTGGTAGCCGATGCACTATCAAGGAGGTTTGCCTTGATATCAACCATGGAGGCAAAGGTCCTAGGATTCGAGCACATCAAGGATCTATACAAGGATGATCCTGACCTTGCTGAGAGCTACAAGGAGTGTAGCACAGGAGTCATGGCAAATTCTACATCCATGAGGGATTCTTGTTCCGAGAAAGAAGGCTGTGCATACCACAGGGATCACTAAGGGAGCTTATCATCCGAGAAGCTCATGGAGGAGGACTCATGGGCCACTTTGGTGTCGACAAGACTCTAGCAGTGGTCAAGGAGCACTTCTACTGGCCACACATCAAGAGGACAGTAGAAGCACATTGTGCAAGATGCATTACTTGCAAGAAGGCAAAGTCCGAGTGCAACCTCACGGGTTGTATCTCCCACTGCCCATACCAACACATCCATGGGTGGACATCTCGATGGATTTTGTTCTAGGTCTGCCCAAGATCAACCACAAAGATGCAATCTTTGTAGTGGTGGACAGATTCTCCAAGATGGCACATTTCATCCCATGTGCCAATGTCAATGATGCCACACAAACAGCTGAGCTGTTCTTCAGGGAGATAGTACGGCTTCATGGAGTGCCAAGGACCATCGTATCAGATAGGGACACCAAGTTCCTCAGCCATTTCTGGAGGACCCTTTGGAGAAAACTAGGCACGAAGCTACTCTTCTCAACCACTTGCCATCCTCAAACCGATGGCCAAACTGAAGTTGTCAACAGGACACTATCAACTCTTCTCAGAACAACACTAGGGAAGAACCTAAAGACTTGGGTGGAGTGCCTGCCATTCATCGAGTTCGCCTACAACCGAGCCGTGCACTCAGCAACCAAGAAGACCCCATTTGAAGTGGTATACGGTTTCAACCCTCTCACCCCATTGGAGCAAACACCACTGCCACCAGCTGAGATGACCAACCTCAACGGAGCATCCAAAGCAGAGTTCATAAGGAGGTTACACCAGAAGGTAGCAGAGAACTTGGAGAAGAGGACCGGACAGTACGTGACTCATGCCAACAAAGGAAGAAAGGAGGTGATCTTTCAACCAGGCGATTGGGTGTGGCTACACCTACGGCAGGAGAGGTTCCCAAACCTAAGGAGTTCCAAGCTAGCACCAAGAGGAGATGGACCATTCAGAGTGCTCGAGAGGATCAACAACAACGCCTACCGGATCGAGCTGCCAGGTGAGTTTAATGTGTCCAATACGTTCAATGTTACTGACTTGGCCCCTTTCCATGCAGATGATCCAGTTTTGAGGACAAAACCTACTGAAGAGGGAGGGAATGATGAGGACATCAGGTCGTACATCCAGCCAGGTGACCAGACTGGCCTACCAGGAAGCTTGCCCGAGACAGCAGGACCATCTGGCGCGCCTGCCGGACCAGACAGTACCGCCGGACCTTCGACCTATAGGACCAGACCGGTCAACATCGCCGGCGGAGAGGCCCAAGCTTCCGGCACACTTGGTGGGGACGTGAATGACACCGCCGGTCCCCCTGATGACACCGCCGACTCCGGGATCAACTTGGCCGGCCCTGAAGTCATTCCGGCCAGTACCACGCACAATCCAGCCGGTACATGCCATCCAGCCGAGTACACGCACACTTCCGCTTCTACACAAGAGGACTCGGACCAAATGAGCTACCAGCTCCAGGACATGCACTTAGAGGAAGTATCTACACCAGTGGTACCTCCAGGAGCAATGACAAGAAGCAGATCAAGAGCACTCTTCCACAAATTCAGCTTATGGGTCGACAAGCTTCTAGAGGAAGAGCAGCTAAGGACAATGGGCCAGAAGAGCAAATTAGAGTCCAAAGGCTTCTCAACAACACAAGGAACATCAGAGACTTGGGCTTTAGTGGCAAGAGAGGTCAGGGCCCAAAGATATTTAACCCTACTCCAAGTCGAAGACTAGGAGCAAGGCGCGTGCATGCCACAAGGACGGCCACCTTCCATTTCTTGGCCGTGAGGTGAGTTAAGGTAAGTTTACATTCGAATATATGTATCTTTCTGTTTTGCAGGGTAGGATCTAGTTGCTTTACATTTTTGAGTCAAGAACATTTTAGGAATAGGTCCTTTTTCGGTAATACACTTTTGTATTTTTTCCTTTTGTGCACTTTTGTAAACTTTCCTTTTTCTTATTTGAGTCGACCCTAGAAGGTCAAGCTGTCGAGCATATCAATAAGGCTCCTTCCAGCATTGTAGTTCGATAACCTTTTTGATTATTAATAAAGTAGAACTTTTTCCCTACGAGCTGTCTCTCAAGAGAGACTTGTGCGCTTAGAACCTAGTTGAGACCAGCCCTCCTAGCTCTAAGTTTGTGATTTATCACGAGGTTCATCACCCCTCGTGTGGTTCACTTCACCCTTCCATCGTTTACCAACCAGAAAACCCCTATCCAGACGCCTAAGGTTGAGTTTCTCACCTAATCTTCTACAAACAGCCCACGCGCATACATCCTTGAATCAAGGCTTGTATCACTTCGTCATAGCTTTTTGGTCCTAATTTTTTTTGCAATATAGAAAATTTAACTACCTTAACATGGGCATTGGATTCGTGTGATTCTGACTCTGAATAAAAAGTTATGGACGATTTAGTGTGCACATGTGAAGTTGATCAGCCAGTTAAAGTGATTATTCTAAACTGATAATTCTAAACTAATCATTATTGCTCCTTGAGTAAAGGCTTAAAAATTAAGCATAATTCATGACATCACGCAGTTTAGGTTAGATTGGATTATTTGAAGGCTTTATGTCAGCTCTTCCCGTTTTAAATGTTGTCACCATATAGAAAATAAAGCTACCTTAACGTGGGCATTGGATTTGTGTAATTCTGAACTCTACATCAAAAGTTAGTGCGTACATGTCAAGTGCATTGGCCAATTAAAATGATCATTCTAAACTAATCATTGGTGCTCCTTGAGTAAAGTCTTATAAATGAAGCATAATACATGGCATCGACAGTTTGGGATATATTGGATTACTTGGAGGCTTTGTTGTAGCTTTTTCTATCTTAAATTGTCCCAATATAGAAATTGAGCTAGATTAATGTGGGTGTTGGATTCGTGTCATTCAGAAATTTAAATCAAAAGTTACGCACGATTTAATGCGTACATGTCAAGTTTATCGGCTAGTTAAATTGATTTTAAAATGTTCATTGGTCCTCATTCAGTAAAGGTTTAAAAATGAAGCATAATACGTGGCATCACGCATTTGGAAAAGAATGGATTACTTGAAGGCTTTGAGGTAGCTATTTTGGTCTTAAATTTTGTCACAATATAGAAATTTGAACTAGCTTTACCTGGGTGTTTGATTGGATTTAGTTACAATATAGAAATTTAATTAGGCACCACGCAGTTTGATATAGATTGGATTACTTCTAGGATTTGTTGTAGCTATTTCGGTCCTAAATGTTTCCACAATATCAAAAATTGAGCTAGCTTATTGTTGGCATTGGATTCGTGTCATTCTAAATTCTTAATCAAAAGTTACACAAGATTTAGTGCGTACATATCAAGTGTATTGGCTTGTTAAATTGATCATTGGTGCTCATTGAGCAAAGGTTTACAAATGAAGTATAATGCATGGTATCACACAGTTTGGGATAGATTGGTATACTTGGAAGCTTTTGTGTAGCGATTTCGGTCTTAGATTTTGACCCAATATAGAAAACTGAGGTAGCTTAACGTGGGCATTTTATTTGCATCATTCCGAACTCTAAATCAAAAGTTACACACGATTTAGTGCGTATATGTCAAGTCTATTGGCTAGTTAACTTGATCATTCTAAACTGATCATTGGTGCTAATTGAACAATGGTTTGCAAATGAAGCATAATGCATGGAATCACGCAGTTTTGGATAGATTTAATTACTTGGAGGCTTTTTGTAGCTATTTTCGTCTTAGATTTCGTCCCAATATAGAAAATTGGGACTAGCTTAACGTGGGCATTGGATTCGCTTTATTCGGAATTCTAAATTAAAAGTTACGCACGATTTTGTGTAGACATGTCAAGTTTATCGGCTAGATAAATTGATCCTTCTAAAATGATCTTTGGTGCTCATTCAGCAAAGGTTTACAAATGAAGCATAATGCATGACACGACGCAGTTTGGAATATATTGGATTACCTATAGGCTTTGTCGTAGCTATTTCGGTTCTAAATTTTTTCACAATATTGAAAAATGAGCTATCTTAGCGTAGGCGTTGGATTCGCATCATTTTGAATTCTAAATCAAAAGTTATACAAGATTAAGTGCGTACATGTCAAGTTTAAATCAGCTAGTTAAATTGATCTTTCTAAACTGATCATTGGTGCTCACTTAGCAAAGGTTTACAAATGAAGCATAATGAATGAAATCACGCAGTATGGGATATATTGGTCTACATGGAGGCTTTTTTGTAGCGATTTCGGTTTTAAATTTTGACCCAATATAGAAATTTGAGCTAGCTTAACGTGGGCCTTTAATTCGCGTCATTCGGAACTCTAAATGTTTATCGGTTAGTGCAGACATGTAAAGTTTATCGGTTAGTTAAATTGATCATTTTAAAATGATCATTGGTGCTCCTTGAGGAAATGTTTACAAATGAATCATAATGCCTGACATCATGCAGTTTGGGATCGGTTGGATTACACCTAGGTTATATCATAGCTATTTCAGTCTTTAAGTTTGTCACAATATAGAAATTTGAGCTACCTTAACGTGGGCATTGGATTCGTGTCATTCTGAACTCCAAATCAAAAGTTAGGGACGATTTAGTGCAGACATCTCAAGTTTATCAGCAAGATAAACTGATCATTCTAAACAGATCATTGATGTTCGTTGAGCAATGTCTTACAACGGAATCGTAATGCAGGGAATCACGCAGTTTGGGATAGATTAGATTACTTGGAGGCTTTGTCGTAGTTATTTCCGTCTTAAGTTTTGTGTTAATTTAGAAAATTGAGCTAGCATAACGTGGGCATTGGATTTGTGTATTATGAACTCTAAATCAAAAGTTACACACAATTTAGTGCATACATGTCAAGTGTATCGGCTAGTTAAATTGATCATTCTTAACTGATCATTGGTGCTCAGTGAACAAATGTTTACAAATGAAACATAATGAATGGCATTACGCAGTTTGTGATAGATTAAACTACTTCGTGGCTTTATCGTAGCTATTTATGTTTAAAATTTTGTTTTAATATAGAAAATTGAGCTAGCTTAACATTGGCGTTTGTTTCGTATATTTTCAACCCTAAATCAAAAGTTACAAACGATTTAGTGCTTACATGTCAAGTGTATCGGCAAGTAAAATAAATAATTATAAATTGATTATTGGTGCTTATAGAACAAATGTTTAAAAATGAAGCATAATGCATGACATCACGCAGTTTTGGATATATTTGATTACTTAGAGGTTTTTTTCTAGCTATTTCGGTCTTAAATTTTGTCCCAATATAGAAAATTAGGATTAGCTTAATGTGGGCATTGGATTAGCTTGATTCTGAACTCCTAATTAAAAGTTATGCAAGATTTAGTGTGAACATGTCAAGTTTATAGGCTAGTTAAATTGATCCTTCTAAACATATCATTGGTGCTCATTGAGCAAAGGATTACAAATGAAGGAAAATGCATGACATCACAGAGTTTTGGATAGATTGATTTACTTGGAGGCTTTTTATCGTAGTTATTTAGGTCGTATATTTTGTCACAATATAGGAACTTGAGCTAGCTTAACATGGGCCTTGGATTCGTGTCATTTTGAACTTTAAATCAAAAGTTACCAAAGAATTAGAGTAGACATGTCAAGTTGATCAGCTAGTTAAAGTGATCATTCTTAGCTGATCATGAGTGCTCCTTCAGTAAAGGCTTATAAATGAAGCATAATGCATGGCATCACATAGTTTAGGATAGATTGTATTACCTGAAAGCGTTCTGTAGCTCAATGTGGGCATTGGATTCATGTCATTCTTAACTCAAAACAAAAAGTTATGGACGATATAGTGTAGAGACGTCTCAAGTTTATCAGCTAGTTATATTGATCATTCTAAACTGATCATTAGTGTTCATTGAAAAATTTTTTTACAAATAAAGCATAGTGCATGGCATGACACTGTTTGGGATAGAGTGGATTACTTGAAGGCTTTGGCGTATCTATTCTGGTCTTAAATTTTGTCACAAGATAGAAAATTGAGCTAGCTTAATATGGGCATTGGATTCTTGTGATTCTGAACTTTAAATAAAAAGTTACGCACGATTTAGTGCGGACATCTCAAGTTTATTTGCCACTTAAATTGATCATCTAAAATGATCATTGGTGCTCCTTGAGCAAACGTTTAGAAATGAAGCATAATGCATGACATCACGCAATTTGGGATAGATTGGATTACTTGGAGGCTTTATCGTAGCTATTTCGCTCTTAATTTTTGCCACAAGATAGAAAATTAAGCTAGCTTAATGTGGGCATTGGATTCGTGTCATTCTGAACCCTAAATCAAAAGTTCCAGACTATTTAGTACGGACATCTCAAGTTTATCGTCTAGTTAAATTGATCATTTTAAATTGATCATTTTAAAATGGTCATTGGTGCTCGTTGAGTAAAGGTTTACAAATGAAGCATAATGCATGGCACCACGCAGTTTGTGATAGATTGGATTACTCGGATGCTTTGTCATAGTTATTTTGGTCATACATTTTGTCGCAATATAGAATTTGAGCTAGCTTTACTCGGGTGTTGGATTCGTGGCACTCTGAAGACTAAATCAAAAGCTAAGGACGATTTAGTGCAGACATGACAAGCTGATCGGCTTGTTAAAATGATCATTCTAAAATGATCATTAGTGCTCATTGTGCAAAGGATTATAAATGAAGCATAATGCATGGCATCACGCAGTCTGGGATAGATTGGATTACTTATAGGCTTTATCGTAGATATTTCGGTCTTAAATTTTGTCACAATATAGAAAATTGAGCTAGCTTAACTTGGGATTTGATTCGTGTAATTCTGAAACCTAAATCACAAATTACAGACGATTTAGTGCGGACATGACAAGTTGATCGGCTTGTAAAAATGATCATTCTAAACTGATGATTGGTGCTCACTGAACAAAGGTTTACAAATGAAACATGATGCATGTCATTACGCAGTCTGGGATAGATTGGTTTAATTAGAAGCTTTTTTGTAGCTATTTCGGTCTTAAATTTTCTTCCAATATAAAAAATCGAGCTAGCTTAACGTTGGAGTTGGGTTCATGTCATTCGGAAGTCTAAATCAAAAGTTACGGACGATTTAGTGTGGACATGTCAAATTTATCGGATAGCTAAATTGATCATTCTAAAATGATCATTGGTGTTCATTTAGCTAAGGTTAACAAATGAAGCATAATGCATGGCACCACACAATTTGGGATAGATTGAATTACCTAGAGGCTTTTCGTATGTATTTTGGTCTTAAATTGTGTCATGATATAGCAATTTGAGCTAGCTTTTTTTGAGTGTTGGATTCGTGTCATTCAGAACTCTAAATCAAAAGTTACAAACAATTTAGTGTGTACGTGTCAAGTGTACCAGCCAGTTAAATTGATCATTCTAAGCTGATCATTGGTGCTCACTAAGCAAAAGTTTACAAATGAATCATAATGTTTGACATCACGCAGTTTGTGTTAGATTGGATTACTTGGAGGCTTTGGTGTAATTATTTTGGTTTTAATTTTTTTCACAACATAGAAAATTGACCTAGCTTAACGAGGGTGTTAGATTCCTGTCATTATCAACTCTAAATGAAAATTTACAAACGATTTAGTGAGTACAAGTCAAATGTTTGGGCTAGTTAAATTGATCATTCTAAATTGATTATTGGTGCTCAGTGAGCAAAGGTTTACAAACGAAGCATAATGCATGACATCACGCAGTGTGGGAAAGATTGGATTACTTGGAGGCTCTTTCATAGCTATTTCGGTCTTAAATATTGCCGCAGTATGGAAAATTCAGCTAGCTTAACTTCGGCATTGGATTCGTGTCATTCGGAACTCTAAATCAAAAGTTACACACAATTTAGTGCGGACATGTCAAGCTTATCAACTAGTTAAATTTGATCATTCTAAAAATAATCATTGGTGCTCATTGAGCAAAGCTTTACAAATGAAGCATGATGAATGACACCACACAGTTTGAGATAGATTGGATTACTTCGAGTCTTTGTCGTAGCTAGTTCGGTCCTAAATTTTTATAAAATATAAAAATTGAGCTATCGTAACGTGCACACTGGATTCGTGTGATTCTGAACTCTAAATCAAAAGTTACGGATGGCTTAGTCCGGAATTGTCAAATTGATTGGCCAGTTAAAGTGATCATTCTAAATTGATAATTCTAAACTAATCATTAGTGCTCCTTGAGTAAATGCTAATAAATGAAGCATAATACATGGCATCACGCAGTTTAGGTTAGATTGGATTACTTGAAGGCCCTATCATAGCTCTTTCCATTTTAAATGTTGTCATGATATAGAAAATTGAGCTACCTTAGTCTGGACATTTGGATTCGTGTAATTCTGAACTCTACATCGAAAGTTACAGACAATTTTGTGTATATATGTTAAGTTGATCGGCTAGTTAAAATGATCATTCTAAACTGATCATTCGTGCTCCTTGAGTGAAGGTTTATAAATGGAGCATAATACATGGCATCACGCAGTTTTTGATAGATTGGATTACTTGGAGGCATTGTCGTAGCTCTTTTAGTCTCAAATGTTGGCACAATATGGAATTTTGAGCTAGCTTAACATGGGCGTTTGATTCGTGTCATTCGGAACTTTAAATCAAAAGTTACGCACTATTTTAGTGCGGACATGTCAATTTTATCGGCTAGTTAAATTGATCATTCAAAAATGATTATTGGTCCTCATTGACCGAAGGTTTACAAATGAAGAAAAATGCATGGCACCACACTGTTTGAGATAGATTAGATTACTTGGAGGCTTTGTCGTAGCTATTTCGGTCTTAAAGTTTTATACAATATAGAAAATTGAGCTAGCTTAACATGTGTGTTGGACTCGTGTCATTCTGAAATCTAAATCAAAAGTTATGGAAAATTGAGCTAGCTTAACAAGTTGGTCGGCTAGTTAAAGTGATCATTCTAAAGTGATAATTATAAACTCATCATTAGTGCTCCCTTAGTAAAGGGTTTTAAATAAAGCATAATGCATGGCAATAGATTGGATTACTTGAAGACTTTGTGGTACCTCTTTCCATTTTAAATGTTGTCACAATACAGAAAATTGAGCTACCTTAACATGGACATTGGATTCGTATAATTTTGAACTGTACATCAATAGTTACGGACGATTTAGTGCGGACATGTCAAGTTGATCGGCCAGTTAAAATGATCATTCTAAACGGATCATTGGTGCTCCTTCAGTAAAGGCTTATAAATGAAGTGTAATCCACGACATCACGCATTTTAGGATAGATTGGACTACTTGGAGGCTTTTTTGAAGCTCTTTTAGTCTCAAATGTTGTCACAATATGAAAAATTGAGCTAGCTTAACGTGGGCATTGGATTAATGTAATTTTGAGCTTTAAATCAAAAGTTAAAGACTATTTAGTGCGGACATGTCAAGTTGATCAGCTAGTTAAAATGATAATTCTAAACTGATCATTGGTTCTCCTTGAGTAAAGGCTTATAATTGAAGCATAATGCATGACATCATGAAGTGTGTGATAGACTGGATTACTTGGAGGTTTTATCGTACCTCGTTCGGTCTTAAATTTTGTCACAATATTGAAAATTGAGTTAGCTTAAGATGTACATTGGATTCGTGTCATTCTGAACTCCAAATTAAAAGTTATGGACGATTTAGTGCATACATGACAAGTTGATCAGGTTGTAAAAATGATTACTCTAAACAGATAATTGGTGCTCACTGAGTAAAGGCTTATAAATGGAATCATACTGCATGGCATCATGCAGTTTTGGATAGATTGGATTACTTGACGGATTTATGGTAGCTATTTTGGTCTCAAATGTTGTCACAATAAAATAAATTGAGCTAGCCTAACGTGGGTGTTGGATTCGTGTCATTTTGAACTCTAAATCAAAAGCTACGAACAATTTAGTGCGGACATGTCAAGTTTATCGGCTAGTTAAATTGATCATTCGAAACTGATCATTGGTTCTCCTTATGTAAAGGCTTATAAATGAAGCATAATGCATGGCATCACACAATTTCGAAAAGATGGGATTACTTGGATTGTATCTATTTCGATCCTAAATTTATTCACAATATAGAAAATTAAGCTAGCTTAATGTGGGGGTTGGATTCGTGTGATTCTGAACTCTAAATCAAAATTTATGCACAATTTTGTGCGGACATATCAAGTTTATAACATAGTTAAATTGAACATTCTAAAATAATCATTGGTGCTCATTGAGCAAAGGTTTACAAATGAAGCATGATGCATGACATCACGCAATTTGAGATAGATTAGATTACTTAGAGGCTTTGTTGTAGCTATTTCCATCCTTAATTTTTTCAAAATATAGAAAATTGAGCTAGCATAACGTAGGCATTGGATTCGTGTGATTCTGAACTCTAAATCAAAAGTTACAAAAGATTTATTGCGTACATTATAAACTGACTATTTGTGCTCCTTGAGTAAAAGCTTATAAATGAAGCATAATACGTGGCATTACGTAGTTTGGGATAGATTGGATTACTTGGAGGTCTTGTCGTAACTCTTTTAGTCTCAAATGTTCTCCAAATATGGAAAATTTAGCTAGCTTAATGTGGGCGTTCACTGAACAAAGTTTTACAAATGAAGCATAATGCATGGCATCACACAGTTTGAGATAGGTTGGATTACTTGGAGGCTTTTTCGTAGCTATTTCGCTCTTAGATTTTGCCCCAATATAGATAATTAAGCTAGTTTAATGCAGGCGTTGGAGGCGCTTCATTCGGAAATCTAAATCAAAAGTTATGCATGATTTAATGCGGACATGTCATGTTTATCTGCCAGTTCAATTCATCCTTCTAAAATGATCACTGGTGCTCGTTGGGCCAAGGTTTACAAATGAAGCATAATGCATGGCACCACGCAGTTTGAGATAGATTAGATTACTTGTAGGTTTTGTTGTAGCTATTCCAGGCTTAAAGTTTTTCACAATATAAAAAATTGAACTGGCTTAACATGGATGTTGGATTCGTTTCATTCCAAACTCTAAATTAGAAGTTATGCACGATTTTTAGTGCGGACATGTCAATTAATCGGCTAGTTAAATTGATCATTCTAAAATGATCATTGGTGCTCATTGAGCAAAGGTTTACAAATGAAGCATAATGCATTGTATCACGCAGTTTTGGGACAGATTTGATTACATGGAGGCTTTGTCGTAGCTATTTCCGTCTTAAAATTTGTCATAATATAGAAATTTTAGCAAGCTTAAGAAGGGCGTTGAATTCGTGTATTCTGAACTCTAAAGCAAAAGTTACAGACGATTTAGTGCCTACAAGTCAAGTGTATCGACTAGTTAAATTAATCATTCTAAACCGATCATTGGTGCTCACTGAACAAAGGTTTACAAATAAAGCATAATGCATAGCTTCACGTAGTTTGGGATAGGTTGGAATACTTGGAGGTTTTGTTGTAGCTATTCCGTCTTGAATTTTGTCTTAATATAGAAAATTGAGCTAGTTTAACGTGGGCATTGGATTCGTGTATTCTGAACTCTAAATCAAAAGTTACACATGATTTAGTGCATACAAGTCAAGTTTATCAGCTAGTTAAATTGATCATTCTAAAATGATCATTGGTGCTTACTGAACAAAGATTTACAAATGAAGCATAATGCATGGCATCACGCAGTTTGGGATCGATTGTATTACTTGGAGGGTTTTTCGTAGCTATTTTGGTCTTAGATTTTTTTCCAATATAGAAAATTGAGCTACCTTTACGTGTGCGTTTGATTCGCTTCAGTCGGAATTCTAAATCAAAAGTTACGCACGGTTTAGTGCGGACATGTCATATTTATTGGCTAGTTAAATTGATTATTCTAAAATGATCATTGGTGCTCATTGGGCAAAGGTTTAAAAAAAAGCGTAATGCATGGCACCACACAGTCTGAGATAGATTGGATTACTTGTAGGCTTTGTCGTACCTATTTCCATCTTAAATTTTGTCTTAGTATAAAAAATTGAACTAGCTTAACTTTGGGGTTGGTTTTGTATATTCTGAACTCTAAATCAAAAGTTATAGACATCTCAAGTTTATCGGCTAGTCAAATTGACCATTCTAAACCGATCATTGATGCTCAGTGCGAAAAGGTTTACAAAAGAAGCATAATGCATGGTATCACGCACTTTGGGATAGATTGAGTTACTTGTAGGCTTTTTCATAGCTATTTTTATCTTAAATTTTATCACAATATAGAAAATTGATCTAGCTTAATGTGGGTATTGGATTCGTGTCATTCTAAACTCTAAAACTAAAGTTACAGACGATTTAGTGCCTACATCTCAAGTTTATCGGCTAGATAAACTGATCATTTTAAACTGATCGTTGGTGCTCACTGAACAAAGGTTTACAAATGAAGCAAAATGCATGGCTTCACGCAGTTTGGGATAGGTTGGATTACTTGCACGCTTTGTCGTAGCTATTTTCGTCTTAAATTTTGTCCTAATATATAAAATTGAGCTATCTTAACGTGGGCATTGGTTTCGTGTATTATGAACTCTAAATCAAAAGTTACACACGATTTCGTGCATACAAGTCAAGTGTATCGGCTAGTTAAATTCATCATTCTAAAATGATCATTGGTGCTTACTGAACAAGGGTTTACAAATGAAGCATAATGCATGGCATCACATAGTTTTGAATAGATTGGATTATTTGGAGGCTTTTTTGTTGCTATTTCGGTCTTAGATTTTGTCCCAATATATAAAATTGAGCTAGCTTAACGTGGGCGCTGGATTCGCTTCATTCAGAATTCTAAATCAAAAGTTACGCATGGTTTAGTGTGGATATATCATGTTTATTGGCTAGTTAAATTGATCATTCTAAAATAATCATTATGCTTATTGGGCAAAGGTTTACAAATGAAGAATAATGCATGGCACCACACAGTTTGATTGGATTACTTGTAGGCTTTGACGTTGCTATTTCTGTCTTAAATTTTGTCTTAGCATAGAAAATTGAACTAGCTTAACGTGGGTGTTGGATTTGTGTATTCTGATCTCTAAATCAAAAGTTACAGACGATTTAGTGCGGACATCTCAAGTTCATTGGCTAGTTAAATAGACAATTCTAAACCGATCATTGATGCTCATTAAGCAAAGGTTTACAAATGAAGTATAATGAATTGCATCACGCAGTTTGAGATAGATTCAGTTACTTGAAGGCTTTATCATAGCTATTTCTTTCTCAAAATTTGTCACAATATAGAAAATTGATCTAGCTTAACGTGGGATTTGGATTCGTGTCATTTTGAACTCTAAATCAAAAGTTATGAACGATTTAGTGCATACATGTCAAATGTATCGGCTAGTTAAATTGATAATTCTAAACTGATCATTAATGCTCGTTGAAAAAAGGTTTACAAATGAGCATAATGCATGACATCACACAGTTTAAGATAGATTGGATTACTTGGATGCTTTGTCGTAACTATTTCCGTCTTAAATTTTCTCTTAATATAGAAAATTGAGCTAGTTTAACGTCGGCATGGGATTCATGTATTATGAACTCTAAATAAAAAGCTACACAAGATTTAGTGCGTACAAGTCAAATGTATCTCCTAGTTAAATTGATCATTGGTGCTCACTGTATAAAGTTTTACAAATGAAGTATAATGCATTTTGGATAGATTGGATCACTTGAAGGTTTTTTCGTAGCTACTTTGGCCTTAGAATTTGTCCCAACATAAAAAATTGAGCTAGCTTAACGTTGGCGTCGGATTCGCTTCATTTGGAACTCTAAATCAAAAGCTATGTACGATTTACTGCGGACATGTTGTTTATCGGCAAGTTAAATTCATCCTTCTAAAATGATCATTAGTGCTCATTGGGCAAAGTTTTACAAATGAAGATAATGCATGGCACCACGCAGTTTGATATAGATTAGATTACTTGTAAGCTTTGTCGTAGCTATTTCCTTCTTAAATTTTGTCTTAGTATAAAAACATTGAACTAGCTTAACTTTGGCATTGGATTTGTGTATTTTGAACTATAAATCAAAAGTTACATACGATTTAGTGCGGACATCTCAAGTTTATCGGCTAGTTAAATTGAGAATTCTAAACCGATCATTGATGCTCATTGAGAAAAGGTTTACAAATGATGCATAATGCATGGCATCACATAGTTTGGGATAGATTGAGTTACTTGTAGGCTTTATCATAGCTATTTTTATCTTAATTTTTGTCACAATATAGAAAATTGATCTAGCTTAACGTGGGCATTGGATTCCTGTCATTCTGAACTCTAAACCAAAATTTACAGACGATTTAGTGCCTACATGTCAAGCGTATCGGCTAGTTAAATTGATCATTCTAAACTGATCATTGGTGCTCACTGAACAAATGTTTACAAATGAAGCATAATGCATGGCTTCACGCAATTTGGGATATGTTGGATTACTTGAACGCTTTGTCCTAGCTATTTCCATCTTAAATTTTGTCCTATTATAGAAAATTAAGCTATCTTAACGTGGGCATTGGATTTGTGTATTATGAACTCTAAATCAAAAGTTACACACGATTTAGTGCGTACAAGTCAAGTGTATCGGCTAGTTAAATTGATCATTCTAAAATGATCATTGGTGCTTACTGAAAAAAGGTTTACAAATGAAACATAATTCATGGCATCACATATTTTGGGATAGATTGGATTACTTGGAGGATTTTTCGTTGCTATTTCGGTCTTAGATTTTGTCCCAATATAGAAAATTGAGCTAGCTTAACGTGGGCATTGGATTCGCTTCATTTGGAATTCTAAATCAAAAGTTATGTATGGTTTAGTGCGGATATATCATGTTACTTGGCTAGTTAAATTGATCATTCTAAAATAATCCTTGCTGCTCATTGGGCAAAGGTTAACAAATGAAGCATAATGCACGGCACCACGCAGTTTGATTGGATTACTTGTAGGCTTTGTCGTAGCTATTTCTGTCTTAAATTTTGTCTTAATATAGAGAATTGAACTAACTTAACGTGGGCATTGGATTCGTGTATTATGAACTCTAAATCAAAAGTTACAGATGATTTAGTGCGGACATCTCAAGTTTATAGGCTTGCTAAATTGACCATTCTAAACCGATCATTGATGCTCATTGAGCAAATGTTTACAAATGAAGTATAATGCATGGCATCACGCAGTTTGGGATAGATTGAGTTACTTGAAGGCTTTATCGTAGCTATTTCTGTATTAAATTTTGTCATAATATAGAAAATTCATCTAGCTTAACGTTGGCATTGGATTCGTGTCATTTTAAACTTTAAATCAAAAGTTACAGACGATTTAGTGCATTCATGTCAAGTGT
Organism: Pugionium cornutum; assembly: GCA_018901935.1. Lineage (NCBI taxonomy): Eukaryota > Viridiplantae > Streptophyta > Magnoliopsida > Brassicales > Brassicaceae > Pugionium > Pugionium cornutum. The sequence continues at coordinate 12,341,673 of CM032155.1, forward strand.
ATCGGCTAGTTAAATTGATAATTCTAAACTGATCATTAATGCTCGTTGAACAAAGGTTTACAAATGAACCATAATGGAGGACATCACACAGTTTCGGATAGATTGGATTATTTGGATGCTTTGTCGTAGCTATTTCCGTCTTAAATTTTGTCTTAATATAAATTGAGCTAGCTTAACATGGGCATGGGATTCATGTATTATGAACTCTAAATAAAAGGCTACACACGATTTAGTGCGTACAAGTCAAGTGTATCGGCTAGTTAAATTGATCATTCCAAACTGATCATTGGTGCTCACTGAATAAAGTTTTACAAATAAAGCAAAATGCATGGCATCACGCATTTGGGATAGATTGGATCATTTGAAGGCTTTTTCGTAGCTATTTCGGTCTAAGATTTTTTCCCAATTTAGAAAATTGAGATAGCTTAACGTGGGCATCGGATTCACTTCATTCGGAAGTCTAAATCAAAAGTTACGCACGATTTAGTGCGGATATGCCATGTTTATCGGCAAGTTAAATGTTTATTAGTGCTCAATGGGCAAAGGTTTACAAATAAAGCATAATGCGTGGCACCACGTAGTTTGAGATAGATTGGATTACTTGTAGGCCTTGTCGTTGTTATTTCCGTCTTAAATTTTTTCTTAATATAGAAAACTAGGCTAGCTTAACGTGGGTGTTGGGTTCGTGTATTCTGAACTCTAAATCAAAAATTAAACACAATTTATTGCGTAAATGTCAAGTGTATCAGCTAGTTAAAAAGATCATTCTAAACTGATCATTGGTGCTCACTGAACAAAGGTCTACAAATGAAACATAATGCGTGGCATCACGTAGTTTGGAATAGATTGGATTACTTGAACGCTTTTTCGTAGGTATTTCAGTACTTGATTTTCTCTCCATATAGAAAATTGAGCTACCTTAACGTGTGCGTTGGATTCGCTTTATTCAGAACTCTAGATCAAAAGTTACGCGCGATTTGGTGTGTACATGTCAAGTTTATCGGCTAGTTAAATTGATCCATCTAAAATGATCATTGGTGCTCATATGGAAAAGGCTTTCAAATAAAGCATAATGCATGGCACCACGCAGTCAGAGATAGATTGGATTACTTGTACGCTTTGTCGTTGCTATTTCCGTCCTAAATTTTTTCATAATATAGAAAATTGAGCTAGCTTAACGTGGGAGTTGGATTCGTGTCATTCTGAATTTTAAATCAAAAGTTACACACGATTTAGTGCGTACATGTCAAGTGTATCTACTAGTTAAATTGATCATTCCAAACTAATTATTGGTGCTCACTGAGCAAAGCTTTACAAATGAAAGATAATGCATGGTACCACGCAGTCTGAGATAGATTTGTCTACTTGAAGGCTTTTTCTTGGTATTTCGGTCATAAATTTGTTTCGAATATAGAAAATTGAATTTTCTTAAATTGGGCATTTGATTTATGTCATTCGGAACTCTAAATAAAAAGTTACGCACGATTTAATGCGTACATGATACAAGCCTCGATTCAATGCTTGGATGCACGTGGGCTTTTTGGAGAAGTTTAGGTGAGAAACTTGACCTAAGCTTCTGGATAGGGGTTTTCTGATTGGTATTGGATGGAGGGGTAAAGTGAACCACACGAGGGGTGATGAACCTCGTGATAAATCACAAACTTAGAGCTAGGAGGATTGGTCTCACCTAGGTTCTAAGCGCACAAGTTTCTTGAGAGAATAACTTGTTGAAAGAAAATTTGATCTTTATTAATTATCAAAAAGGCTGTCGAACTACAATGTTGGAAGGAGTTTTATTAATATGCTCGACAGCTTGACCTTATAGGGTCGACTCAAAGAAAATGGAAAACTACAAAAGTGCACAAATGGAAAACTTACAAAAGTGCATAACCGAAAAAGGACCTATTCCTAAAATGTCTTTGACTCAAAAATGTAAATAATCTAGATCCTAACCTGCAAAACAGAAAGAGGCAAATATCTAATTTGAAAACTTACCTTTCTTACCTCACGGCCAAGAAATGGAAGGTGGCCGTCCTTGTGGCATGCACGCGCCTTGCTCCTAGTCCTCAACTTGGAGTAGGGTTAGGAATCTTTGGGCCCTGACCTCTCTTGCCACTAAAGCCCAAGTCTCAGAAGTCTCTTGCATTGTTGTGAAGCCTTTGGACTCTTGTTTGCACTTCTGGCCCAATGTCCCTTGTCGATCATCCTCTAGGAGCTTGTCGATCATCCTCTAGGAGCTTGTCGACCCACAAGCTGAATTTGTGGAAGAGCGCCCTTGATCTGCTCCTTAACATTGCTCCTCGTGCCACCACTGGTGTAGAGACTTCCTCTAGATGCATGTCTTGAAGCTGGTAGCTTATCTAGTCCGAGTCTCCTTGTGCAGACGTTGAAATGGTGGTGCACTCGGCTGGATCGGCTGTACCGGCTGGACTGTGCGAGGTACTGGCCGAAATGTCATCTGAGCCGGCCAAGTTGATTCCGGAGCTGGCGGCATCTCCAATTGGACCGGCGGTGTTATCCACGTCGCCAACAGTTGGGACGGAGGTTTGGGCCTCTCCGCCGGCAATGTTGGTTGGTCCATGATGGGGACATCAGGTCGTATGGCCGGCCAGGAGACCTGACTGGCCGACCAGGGAGTTTGCACGAGACAGCCGGGCCATTTGGCATGTCTTCCGGCCCAAGCGGTACTGCTGGACCCTCGACCAACAGGACCGGACCGATCAGCATTGCCGGCTGAGAGGCCCAAACCTCCGGCCCAACTGGTGGCGACATGGATGACACCGCCGGTCCCATTGGTGACGCCGCCGGCTCTGGGATCAACTTGGCCGGTCCAGAAGACATTCCGGCAGCACCTCGCACTGTCCAGCCGGTACAGCCGATCCAGCCGAGTACACAAGCATTTCAACATCTACACAAGGAGAATCGGATCACATAAGCTACCAGCTTCAGGACATGCATCTAGAGGAAGTCTCTACACCAGTGGTGCCACCAGGAGCAATGACAAGGAGCAGATCAAGAGCATTCTTCCACAAATTCAGCTTATGGGTCGACAAGCTCCTAGCGGATGATCGACAATGGACAGTGGGCCAGAAATGCAAAGAAGAGTCCAAAGGTTTCTCAACAATGCAAGGGACTTCAGAGACTTGGGCTTTAGTGGCAAGGGAGGTCAGGACCCAAAGGTTCCTAACCGTACTCCAAGTCGAAGACTAGGAGTAAGGCGCATGCATGCCACAAGGACGACCCCCTTCCATTTTTTGGTCGTGAGGTAAGAAAGGTAAGTTTTCAATTCGAATATTTGCCTCTTTCTGTTTTGCAGGGTAGGATTTAGAGTCTTTACATTTTTGAGTCAAAGACATTTTAGGAATATGTCCTTTTTTGGTTATGCATTTTTGTACGTTTTCCATTTGTGCACTTTTGTAAATTTTCCTTTTCTTTCTTTGAGTCGACCCTAGAAGGTCAAGCTGTCGAGCATATTAATAAGGCTCCTTCAGCTTTGTAGTTCGACAACCTTTTTGATATTAATAAAGTGCGAATTTTCTTACAAGTTTTCTCTCTAAGAATCTTGTGCGCTTAGAACCTAGTCGAGACAAGCTCTCCTAGCTCTAAGTTTGTGATCTATCACGAGGTTCATCACCCCTCGTGTGGTTCACTTTACCCCTCCATCCAATACCAATTAGAAAACCCCTATCCAGAAGCCTAAGGCCAAGTTCCTCACCTAAACTTTTCCAAACAGCCCACGCGCATCCAAGCCTTGAATCGAGGATTGTATCAGTCCGGCCCTGCTGATCGAAGGCTCGGCGGTACAGCTTGGGCCGGCAGACGTGCCAAATGGCCCGGCTGTCTTGGGCAAGCTTCCTGGTCGGCCCGTCTGGTCTCCAAGTTGGCCATACGACATGATGTCACCATCATGCCCTCCCTCTTCAGTTGGTTTTGACCTCAAAACTGGTTCATCTGCATGGAAAGGGGGTAAGTCAGTCACGTTGAACGTGTTAGACACATTAAACTCACCTGGAAGCTCGATCCGGTAGGCATTGTTTTTTATCCTCTCCAGCACTCTGAATGGTCCATCTCCTCTTGGTGCTAGCTTGGAACTCCTTAGGTTGGGGAACCTCTCCTGCCATTGGTGTAGCCACACCCAATCGCCTGGTTGAAAAATCACCTCCTTTCTTCCCGTGTTGGCATGAGTCACATACTGCCCGATCCTCTTCTCCAAGTTCTCTGCTACCTTCTGGTGTAACTTCTTTATGAACTCCGCCTTGGATGCTCCGTTGAGGTTGGTCATCTCTGCTGGTGGCAGTGGCGTTTTGCTCCAATGGTGTGAGGGGGTTGAAGCCGTAGACTACTTCAAAAGGAGTCTTCTTGGTTGCTGAGTGCATGGCTCATTTTTATGCGAACTCTATGAATGGCAGGCACTCCACCCAAGTCTTGAGGTTCTTCCCTAGTGTAGTCCTGAAAAGAGTTGACAATGTCCGGTTGACTACTTCAGTTTGGCTATCGGTTTGAGGATGGCAGGTGGTAGAGAAGAGCAGCTTCGTTCCAAACTTCCTTCAAAGGGCCCTCCAAAAATGGCTGAGGAACTTGGTATCCCTGTCTGACACGATGGTCCTTGGCACTCCATGAAGCCGTACTATCTCCCTGAAGAACAGCTCGGCTGTTTGCGTGGCATCATTAACATTGGCACACGGAATGAAATGTGCCATTTTAGAGAATCTGTCCACCACTACAAAGATTGCATCTTTGTGGTTGATCTTGGGCAGACCTAGAACGAAGTCTATTGAGATGTCCACCCATGGATGTGTAGGTATGGGCAGTGGGAGATACAACCCGTGAGGGTGCACTCGGGACTTCGCCTTTTTGCAAGTGATGCCCCTTGCACAATGGGCTTCTACTGACCTTTTGATGTGTGGCCAGTTGAAGTGCTCCTTGACCACTGCTAGAGTCTTGTCGACACCAAAGTGGCCCATGAGTCCTCCTCCATGAGCTTCTCGGATGACAAGCTCTCGTAACGATCCTTGTGGTATGCACAGCCTTCTATCTCGGAACAAGAATCCCTCATGGATGTAAAACTTGCCATGATTCGTTGTGCCACACTCCTTGTAGCTCTCAGCAAAGTCAGGATCATCCTTGTATAGGTCCTTGATGTGCTCGAATCCTAAGACCTTTAACTCCATGGTGGATATCAAGGCAAACCTCCTTGATAGTGCATCGGCTACCACATTGTCCATGCCCTTCTTGTACTTGATGACGTACGGGAACGTCTCTATGAACTCCATCCACCTGGCATGTCTCCTCTTGAGATTGGTTTGCCCTCTGAGGTGTTTGAGAGTCTCGTGATCAGTGTGGATCACAAACTCCTTGGACAGCAAGTAATGCTGCCAAGTCTCCAAGGCTCGGACAAGGGCATAAAGCTCCTTGTCATAAGTGGGGTAGTTCAGTGAGGCACCACCTAGCTTCTCACTTAAGTATGCCACTGGCTTTCCTCCTTGAGTTAGCACCGCTCCTATGCCTATTCGAGAGGCATCGCACTCCAGTTCAAATGTCTTGTTGAAGCCGGGCAAGACTAGCAATGGTGCATGTGTGAGGCTGTCCTTCAAGGCCTGGAACGCCTTCTCCTGAGCTTCTCCCCAGCTGAATTCCACATTCTTCTTCATGACTGCCGTGAATGGTGAGGCAATACAGCTGAAGGTTGGCACGAATCTCCTGTAGACGCTGGCCAGACCGTGGAAACTCCTCACTTGGCCGATGTTGCTCGGTGTTGGTCATTCTTGTATGGCTCGAATCTTCTCTCCATCACCCTGTAAGCCCTTTGAACTTACAACAAAACCTAAGAAGACATGTTTATCAGTACAAAAGATGCACTTCTTGAGATTGGCATTAAGCTCTTCTTGTCAAAGGGTTTTAAGCACCATCTCAAGATGTGTGAGGTGATCCCTTAAGCATTTACTGTAAACTAAAATGTCGTCAAAGTAAACTACAACGAACAAACTGATGTACGCCCTAAGAACTTGGTTCATAAGGCGCATGAAGGTGCTTGGGGCATTAGTCAAGCCGAATAGCATGACTGTCCACTCGTAGAGCCCTTGCTTTGTCGTGAAAGCGGTCTTCCACTCATCACCTTCCTTCAAAAGTTACATACGATTTAGTGCACACATGTCAAGTGTATCAGCTCGTTAAATCGATCATTCTAAACTGATCAATTGTGTTCACTGAGCAAAGGTTTACATATGAAGGATAATGCATGAAATCACGCACTTTGGGATAGATTGGTCAACTTGGAAGCTTTTTTGTAGGTATTTCACTCTTAAAATTTCTTCCAATATAGAAAATGAAGCTAGCTTAACTTGCGCGTTTGATTCGCGTCATCCGGAATTCTATGTCAAAAGTTACGCAAGTTTTAGTGCGGACATGTCAAGTTTATTGGCTATTTAAATTGATCATTTTAAAATGATTATTGGTATTCATTGGGCAAAGGTTTACAAATGAAGCATAATGCATGGCACCACGCAGTTTGAGATAGGTTGGATTACTTGGAGGTTTTGGGTTAGCTCTTTCCGTCTTAAATTTTGTCACAATATAGAAAATTGAGCTAGCTTAACGTGGGCGTTGCATTCATGCCATTCTGAATCCTAATCAAAATTACGCACGATTTAGTGCGTACATGTCAAGTGTATCAGCTAGTTAAATTGATCATTCTAAAGTGATCATTGGTGCTAAATGAGCAAAGCTGTACAAATGAAGGATAATGCATGAAATCACGAAGTTTGGGATAGATTGGTCTACTTAGGGCTTTTTGTAGGTATTTCGGTCCTAAATTTTATTCCAATATGGAAAATTGAGCTAGCTTAACTTGCGCGTTTGATTCACGTCATTCGGTACTCTAAATAAAAAGTTATACACGTTTTAGCGGACATGTCAAGTTTATCATCTAGTTAAATTGATCAGTTTAAAATGATGATTCGTTCTCATTGGGCAAAGGTTTACAAATGAAGCATAATGCATGACACCATGCAGTTTGAGATAGATTGGATTACTTGTAGTGTTTATCGAAGCTATTTCAGTCATAAATTTTATCATAATATAGAAAATTGAACTAGCTTAACGAAGGCGGTGGATTTGTGTCATTCTGAACTTGAAATCAAAAGTTACGCATGATTTAGTGTGGACATGTCAAGTTTATCGGTTAGTTAAATTGATCATTCTAAAATGACCATTGGTGCTCATTGAGGAATGGTTTATAAATGAAGCATAATGCAAGGCATCACTCAGTTTGGGATAGATTGGATTACTTGTACGCATTATCATACCTATGTTAGTCCTAATTTTTTTCACAATATAAAAAATTGAGCTAGGTTAACATGGGGGTTGGATTCGTGTCATTCTGAACTCTAAATCAAAAGTTACATACGATTTAGTGCGGACATGTCAAGTTTATCGGCTAGTTAAATTGATCATTCTAAAATGATCATTGGTGCTCATTGAGAAAAGGTCTACAAATGAAGCATAATGCATGGCATCATGCAATTTGGGATAGATTGGATTACTTGGAGGCTTTATCATAGCTATTTCAGTTTTAAATTATGTCACAGTATAGAAAATTGAGCTACCTTAATGTGGCATTGGATTTGTGTCATTCTGAACTATAAATAAAAAGTTACGTACGATTTACTGCGGACATCTCAAGTTTATTTGCTAGTTAAATTTATCATTCTAAACCGATCATTGATGCTTGTTGAGCAAAGATTTACAAATGAAGCATAATGCATGGCATCACACTATTTGGATTAGATTGGATTACTTGGAGGCTTTGCGTAGCTATTTCCGTCTTAAATTTTGTCTTAATATAGAAAATTAAGCTAGCTTAATGTGGGCACTGGATTGGTGAATCCTGAACTCAAAATTAAAATGTTACATACCATTTTGAATTTTAAATCAAAAGTTACATACCATTTAGTACGTACATGTCAAGTGTATCAGCAAATTAAATTGATTATTCCAAACTGATCATTGGTGCTCAAGGTGCAAAGGTTTACAAATGAAGAATAATGCATGGAATCACGCAGTTTGGGATAAATTGGTCTACTTGGAGGCTTATTTTTAGGTATTTCAGTCTTAAATTTTCGTCCAATATAGAAAATTGTGCTAGCTTAACTTAAGGTATTCGGAACTCTAAATCAAAAGTTATGTACGTTTTACTGCAGATATGTCAAGTTTATCGGTTAGTTAAATTGTTCATTTTAAAATCATCATTGGTGCTCATTGGGCAAAGGTTTACAATTGAAGCATGATTCATGGTACAATGCAGTTTGAGAGAGATTGGATTACCTGTAGGCTTTATCATAGCTATTTCAGTCATAAACTTTTTTCATAATACAGAAGATTGAACTAGCTTAACGTAGGCGTTGGATTCGTGTCATTTTGAATTCTAAATCAAAAGTTACGCACGATTTAGTGTTGACAAGTTAATTTTATCAGTTAGTTAAATTAATCATTCTTAAATGATCATTGCTGCTCATTGAGCAACGGTTTACAAATAAAGCATAATGCATGGCATCACACAGTTTGGGATAAATGGGATTACTTGGAGGCTTTATTGTACGTATTTCGGTCTTAATTTTGTGATAATATAGAAAATTGATCCATCTTAATGTGGGCATTGGATTCGTGTCATTCTGAACTTTAAACCAAAAGTTACGGAAGATTTAGTGCAGACATCTCAAGTTTATCAGCTAGATCATTCTAAACCGATCATTGAGCAAAGGTTTACAAATGAAGCATAATGCATGGCATCACGCAGTTTTGGATAGATTGGATTATTTGGAGGTTTTGTCTTAGCTATTTTCGTCTTAAATGTTTCTTTATTTAGAAAATTGAGCTAGCTTAACATGGGCGTTGGATTCGTGTATTCTGAACTCTAAATCAAAAGTTACATAGAAAATTGAGCAAGCTTAACGTTGGCGTTGGATTCGTTTATTCTGAACTCTTAATCAAAAGTTACTGATGATTTAGTGCGTATATGTCAAGTGTATCGGCTAGTTAAATTGATCATTCTAAATTGATCATTGGTGATCACTGAACAAAGGTTACAAATGAAGCATAATGCATGGCATTCCACATGTTGGGATAGGTTGGATTACTTGGAGGCTTTGTTGAAGCTATTTCCGTCTTAAATTTTGTCTAATATAGAAAATTGAGCTAGCTTAACGTGGATATTGGATTCGTGTATTATGAACTCTAAATCAAAAGTTACACATGATTTAGTATGTACATTTCAAGTGTATCGGCTAGTTAAGTTGATCATTCTAAACTGGTCATTGGTGCTCACTGAACAAAGGTGTAAAAATGAAGCATAATGCATGGCATAAGGCAGTTTGGAATAGATTGGATTACTTGGAGGCTTTTTCGTACCTATTCTGGTATTAGATTTTGCATGAATGTAGAAAATTGAGCTAGCTTAACGTGATCGTTGGATTTGCTTTATTCAGAATAATAAATCAAAAGTTACGCACGATTTAGTGCATACATGTCAAGTTTATCGGCTAGTTAAATTGATCCTTGTAAAATGATCATTGGTGGTCAAAGGGAAAAGGTTTACAAATGAAGCATAATACATGACACCACGCAGTTTGAGATAGATTTGATTACTTGTGAGCTTTGTCGTAGCTATTTTGGTCCTAAATCTTTTTACAATATAAAAAATTGAGCTAGCATAACGTGGGTTTTGGATTCGTGTTATTTTGAATTCTAAATTAAAAGTTACACACGATTTAGTGCGTACATGTCAAGTGTTTTATTTAGTTAAATTGATCATTCTAAACTGATAATCGGTGCTCACTCAGCAAAAGTTTACAAATGAAGGATAATGCATGGAATCACGCAGTGTGGAATAGATTGGTATACTTGGAGGCTTTTTGTAGGTATTTCAGTCTTAAATTTTGTTCCAATATAGAAAATTGATCTAGTGTAACTTGGACATTTGATTCGCGTCATTCGTACTTCTAAATCAAAAGTTACGTACGTTTTAGTGCGGACATGTCAAGTTTATCGGCTAGTTAATTTGATCATTTTAAAGCGATCATTCGTGCTCATTGTGCAGAGGTTTACAACTGAAGCATAATTCATGGCACAATGCAGTTTGAGATAGATTGGATTACTTGTAGGCTTTGTCGTAGCTATTTCAGTCATTAATTTTTTCATAATACAAAAAATTGAACTAGCTTAACGTAGGTGTTGGATTCGTGTCATTTTGAACTCTAAATCAAAAGTTACGCACAATTTAGTGTTGACATGTTAAGTTTATCAGTTAGTTAATTTAATCACTCTTAAATGATTATTGGTGCTCATTGAGCAACGGTTTACAAATAAAGAATGCATGGCATTACGCAGTTTGGGATAGATTGGATTACTTGGAGGCTTTATCGTAGCTATTTCGTTCTTAATTTTGTGACAATATACAGAAAATTGAGCTATCTTAATGTGGTCATTAGATTCATGTCATTCTGAACTCTAAATCAAAAGTTATGAATAATTTAGTGCGGACATCTCAAGTTTATCAGATAGATCATTCAAAACCGATCATTGATGCTCATTGAGCAAAGGTTTACAAATGAAGCATGATGCATGACATCACGCAGTTTGGGATAGAATGGATTATTTGGAGGCTTTTTCGTAGCTATTTTCGTCATAAATTTTGTATTAATATAGAAAATTAAGCTAGTTTAACGTGGCCGTTGGATTCGTATATTCTGAACTCTAAATCAAAAGTTACAGACGATTTAGTGTGTACATGTCAAGTGTATCGGCTAGTTAAGTTGATCATTCTAAACTGATCATTGGTGCTCACTTACTAAAGGTTTACAAATGAATCATAATGCGTGCATCACACAGGTTGGGATAGGTTGGATTACTTGGAGGCTTTGTTGTAGCTATTTTCCATCTTCAGTTTTGCCTTAATATAGAAAATTGAGCTAGCTTAACGTGGGCATTGGATTCGTGTATTCTGAACTCTAAATCAAAAGTGATACACGATTTAGTGCGTACATGTCAAGTGTATCAGCTAGTTAAATTGATCATTCTAAACTTATCATTGGTGCTCACTCCGCAAAGGTTTACAAATTAAGGATAACGCATGGAATCACGCAGTTTGGAATAGATTGGTTTACTTGGAGGCTTTTTGTAGGTATTTCAGTCTTAAATTTTGTTCCAATATAGAAAATTGATATAGCTTAACTTGGGCATTTGATTCGCGTCATTCGGACCTCTAATTGAAAAGTTACGTACGTTTTAGTGGGGACATGTCAAGTTTATCGGCTAGTTAAATTGATCATTTTAAAATGATCATTGGGGCTCATTGGGCAAAGGTTTACAAATAAAGCATAATGCATGGCACAACGCAGTTTGAGTAGATTGGCTTACTTGTTGGCTTTGTCGTAGTTATTTCAGTAATAAATTTTTTCATAATCTAGAAAATTGAACTAGCTTAACATAGACATTGGATTCGTGTCATTCTGAACTCCAAATCAAAAGTTACGCACGATTTAGTGTGGACATGTTAAGTTTATCAGTTAGTTAAATTGATCATTTTGAAACGATCACTGGTGCTCATGAAGCAGCGGTTTACAAAAAAAAGCATAATGCATGGCATCACGCGGTTTGGGATAGATTGAATTTCTTGGAGGCTATATCGTAGCTATTTCGGTCTTAATTTCATCACAATATAGAAAATTGAGCTAGCTTAATGTGTGCATTGAATTCGCTTTATTCAGAACTCTAAATCAAAAGTTACTGATGATTTAGTGCGCACATGTCAAGTTTATCGGCTAGTTAAATTGATCCTTCTAAAATGATCATTGATTCTTATTGAGCAAAGGTTTACAAATGAAACATAATGCATGGCATCACGGAGTTTGGGATAGTTATACAAGCCCTGAATCAAGGCCGTACGCGCGTGGGCTGTTTGGAGAGGATTTTGTGAGAAACTCGACCTTATGCTTCTGGATGGGGGTTTTCTGTTTGGTAATGGATGGAAGGGTGAATTGAACCACACGAGGGGTGATGAACCTCGTGTGAAATCACAACTTAGAAGCTAGGAGGGCTGGTCTCGACTAGGGTTCTAAGCGCACAAGTTCTTGAGAGAAAACTTGTAGGAAGAAAATTTTATCTTTATTAATATCCAAAAGGTTGTCGAACTACAATGCTGAAGGAGCCTTATTAATATGCTTGGCAGCTTGACCTTCTAGGGTCGACTCAAAGAAAGAAAAATGGAAAACTTACAAAAGTGCAGAAAAAGAAAAATTACAAAAAGGCAATAACCGAAAAGGACTTCTACCTAAATTGTCTTTGACTCAAAAATGTAAACATTCTAAATCCTACCCTGCAAAACAGAAAAGGCAAGTACATAATTTTGAAAACTTACCATTCTTACCTATCGGCCAAGAAATGGAAGGTGGCCGACCTTGTGGGATGCACGCGCCTAGCTCCTAGTCTTCGACTTGGAGTAGGGTTATGAATCGTTGGGCCCTGACCTCTCTTGCCACTAAAGCCCAAGTCTTTGGAGTCCTTTGTATGGTTGAGAAGCCTTTGGACTCTTCCTTGCACTCTTGGCCCAATGCTCTTTCTCAATCATCCTCTAAGAGCTTGTCGACCCACAAACTGAACTTTCGGAAGAGCGCCCTTGATCTGCTCCTTGTAATTGCTCCTGGTGGCACCACTGGTGTAGAAAATGCATCTAGATGCATGTCTTGAAGCTGGTAGCTTACATAATCCGAGTCTCTTTGTGTAGATGTTGAAATGGTGGTGCAATTGGCTTGATCGGCTGGACCGGCTGGACTGTGCGAGATACTGGCCGAATTGTCATCGGAGCCGGCCAGGTTGATTCCGGAGCCGGCGGCATCACCAATTGGGCCGGCGGTGTCATCCACGTCGCCGCCAGTTGGGCCGGAGGTTTGGGCCTCTCCGCCGGAAATGTTGGTTGGTCTGGCCCGGCTGGTCGTAGGCCCGGCGGTACCGCTTTGGCCGGCAGACGCGCCAAATGGCCCGGCTATCTCGGGAAAGCACTCTGGTCGGCCAATCTGGTCTCCTGGCCGGCCATACGATCTGATGCCCTCATCATCCCCTCCCCCTTCAGTAGGTTTTGACCTCAAAACTGGTTCATATTCAAGGAAAGGAGCTAAATCAGTTACATTAAATGTGTTAGACACATTAAACTCACCTGGAAGTTCGATATGGTAGGCGTTGTTGTTGATCCTCTCCAGCACTCTGAATGGTCCATCTCCTCTTGGGGTCAGCTTGGAACTCTCCTGCCGTAGGTGTAGCCACACCCAATCGCCTGGTTGAAAAATCACCTCCCTTCTTCCCTTGTTGGAGTGAGTCGCGTACTGCCCGGTCCTCTTCTCCAAGTTTTCTGCTACCTTCTGGTGTATCTTCTTGATAAACTCCACCTTGGATGCTCCGTTGAGGTTGGTCATCTGTGCTGGTGGCAGTAGCATTTGCTCCAAAGGTGTTAGGGGGTTGAAGCCGTAGACTACTTCAAAAGGGGTCTTCTTGGTTGCTGAGTGCACTGCTCGGTTGTATGCAAACTCTATGAATGGCAGGCACTCCACCCAAGTCTTGAGGTTCTTCCCTAGTGTAGTCCTGAGAAGGGTCGACAATGTTCGGTTGACTACTTTGGTTTGGCCATCGGTTTGAGGATGGCAGGTGGTAGAGAAGAGCAGTTTCGTGCCTAGCTTCATCCAGAGGGTCCTTCAAAAGTGGCTGAGAAACTTGGTTTCACTGTCTGACACGATGGTCCTTGGCACTCCATGAAGCCGTACTATCTCCCTGAAGAACAGCTCGGCTGTTTGCGTGGCATCATTAACATTGGCACACGGGATGAAATGTGCCATCTTGGAGAATCTGTCCACCACTACAAAGATAGCATCTTTGTGGTTGATCTTGGGCAGACCTAGAACGAAGTCCATGGAAATGTCCACCCATGGATGTGTAGGTATGGGCAGAGGGAGATACAACCCGTGAGGGTGCATTCGGGACTTCGCCTTTTTGCAAGTGATGCACCTTGCACAATGGGCTTTTATGGACCTCTTGATGTGTGGCCAGTAGAAGTGTTCCTTGACAACTGCTAGTGTCTTGGCGACACGGAAGTGGCCCATAAGACCTCCTCCATGAGCTTCTCGGATGTTAAGCTCCCGTAGAGATCCTTGTGGTATGCACAGCCTTCTTTCTCGGAATAAGAACCCATCATGGATGTAGAACTTGCCATGACTCCGAGTGCCACACTCCTTGTAGCTCTCAACAATGTCAGGATCATCCTTATATAGCTCCTTGATGTGCTTGAATCCTAAGACCTTTGCTTCCATGGTGGATATCAAGGCAAACCTCCTTGGTAGTGCATCGACTACCACATTATCCCTGCCCTTCTTGTACTTGATGCCTTAAGGGAAGGTCTCTATGAACTCCATCCACCTGGCATGTCTCCTCTTGAGATTGGTTTGCCATCTGAGGTGTTTGAGAGTCTCATGATCAGTGTGGATCACAAACTCCTTGGACAACAAGTAATGTTGCCAAGTCTCCAAGGCTCGGACTAGGGCATAGAGCTCCTTGTCGTAGGTGGGGTAATTCAGTGAAGCCCCACCTAACTTCTAACTGAAGTATGCCACTGGCCTTCCTCCTTGGGTTAGCACCGCTCCTATGCCTATTCCAGAGGAATCACACTCCACTTCGAACGTCTTGTTGAAGTCGGGCAGGACTAGCACTGGTGCATGCGTATGGCTGTCCTTCAAGGCCTGGAATGCCTTCTCCTGAGCTTCTCCCCAGCTGAATCCCACGTTCTTCTTCACTACTGCCGTCAATGGTGAGGCAATACTGCTGAAGTTGGGCACGAATCTTTTGTAGAAGCTGGCCAGAACATGGAAGCTCCTCACTTCGGTGATGTTGCTCGGTGTTGGCCACTCTTGTATGGCTCGAATCTTCTCTTCATCAACCTGTAAGCCCTGTGAACTTACAAGAAAACCTAAGAAGACAAGTTTATCAGTACAAAAGATGCACTTCTTGAGATTGGCATAAAAAGTCTTCTTGTCTAAGGGTTTTAAGTACCATCTCAAGATGTGTGAGGTGTTCCCATAGGCACTTACTATAAACTAAAATATCATCGAATTAAACCACAATGAACTTACTGATGTACGCCCTAAGAACATGTTTCATAAGGCGCATGAAGGTGCTTGGGGCATTAGTCAAGCCGAATGGCATGACTGTCCACTCGTAGAGCCCTTGCTTTGTCTTGAAAGCAGTCTTCCACTCATCACCTTCCTTCATTCTGACCTGGTGGTATCCACTCTTGAGGTCTAACTTGGAGAAGACCGTGCCTCCACTCAGCTCATCTAGCATGTCATCCAGCCGTGGTATGGGATGCCAGTACTTGACTGTGATGTTGTTGAATGCTCGGCAGTCCACGCACATTCGCCAAGTCCCATCCTTCTTGGGTACTAGCAGTACTGGTACGGCACACGGACTGAGGCTCTCCCAAACATAGCCTTTCTCCAGGAGCTCCTTGACTTGCTTTTCAAGCTCCTTGGACTCCTCTGGACTCATCCGGTAGGCTGGTCGATTAGGTAAGGCTGCTCCGGGCACGAGGTCGATCTGGTGCTCTATGCCGCGTAGGGGAGGCTTTGTAGTAGCTATTTTGGTCTTAAATTTTGTCTTACTATAGAAAATTGAGCTAGCTTAATGTGAACGTTGGATTCGTGTCATTTGAACTCTAAATCAAAAGTTAAGCACGATTTAGTGTGTACATGTGAAGTTTATCTGCTAGTTAAATTGATCATTCTAAAATGATCATTAGTGCTCATTGAGAAAAGGTTTAGAAATGAAGCATAATTCATGGCAGCACGCATTTTGAGATAGATTGGATTACTAATAGCTTTGTCGTAGCTATTTGGGTCCTAAATTTTGTCACAATATAGAAAATTTAGCTTGCTTTACGTGCGCCTTGGATTCGTGTCATACTGAACTCTATATCTAAACTTACAGATGATTTAGTGCATACATATTAAGTGTATCGGCTAGTGAAATTGTTTATTCTAAAATGATCATTGGTGCTCACTCAGCAAAGGTTTACAAATGAAGCGTAATGCATGGAACCATGTAGTTTGAGATAGATAGGATTACTTAAAGGCTTTTTCATATCTATTTTGGTCTTAAATTTTGTCCGAACATAAAAAATTGAGCTCGCTTAACGTGGGAGTGAGATTCGCGTCATTTACTCTAAATCAAAAGTTACATACAATTTGGTGCGGACATGTCAAGTTTATAGGCTAGTTAAATTGATCATTCTTAAATGATCATTGGTGCTAATTGAGCAAAGTTTAAATATGAAGCATAATGCATGACAGCACGCAGGTTGAGATAGATTGGATTACTTGGAAGTTTTGTCCTAACTAATTTTTTTTAACAATTTAGAAAATTGAGCTAGTTTAATGTGGACATTGGATTCATGTCATTCTGATGTCAAAATAAAAAATTATGGATGATTTAGTGCGGACATGACAAGTTGATCGACCAGTTAAATTGATCATTCTAAGCTGATAATTTTAAACTGATCATTAATGTTCCTTGAGCAAAGGATTATAAATGAAGCATAATGCATGGTATCGCACAGTTTGGGATGGATTGGATTACTTGGAGGCTTTGTCGTAGCTATTACGGTCTTAAATTTAGTCTTAAAATAGAAAATTAAGCTAGCTTAATGTGGGAATTGGATTCACGTCATTCTGAACTCTAAATAAAAAGTTACGTACGATTTAGACAGACAATTTAGTGCAGACATGTCAAGTTGATCGGCCTGTTAAAGTGATCATCCTAAACTGATAATACTAAACTGATCATTAGTGTTCCTTGAGCAAAAGCTTATAATTGAAGCATATTGCATAGTGTCATGCAGTTTGGGGTGTATTGGATTATTTGGAGGATTTGTCGTAGTTATTTTTCTCTTAAACTTAGTCTTAATATAGAAAATTGAGTTAGATTAACTTCGGTGTTGGATTCGTGTCATTCAGAACTCTAAATTAAAAGTTACAGACAATTTAGTCTGTACATGTCAACTCTATCGGCTAGTTAAATTGATCATTCTAAGCTGATCATTGGTGCTCACTGAGCAAAGGTTTACAAATGAAGCATAATGCATAGCATCACACAGTTTGAGATAGATTGGATTACTTGGAGGCTTTGTCGTAGCTATTTCGCTCTAATGTGGGCGTTTACAAATGAAGCATAATGCATGGCAGCACGTAGGTTGAGATAGATTGAATTACTTGGAGGCTTTGTCGTAGCTATTTCGATCCTTAATGTTTTCACAATATAGAAAATTGATTTAGCTTAATGTGGGTGGTTGATTCATGTAATTCTGAACTCTAAACCAAAAGTAACCAGCGATTTAGTACGGACATGTCAAGGTGATCAACAAGTTAAAGTGATCATTATAAACTGATTATTATAAACTGATCATTAGTGTTCCTTGAGCAAACATTTATAAATGAAGCAGAATACATGGAATCACGCAGTCTGGGATAGTTCATATAACTTGGAGGCTTTGGCGTAGCTATGTCGGTCTTAAATTAGGTCTTAATATTGAAAATTGAGCTAGCTTAACCTGGGCATTGGATTCGTCTCATTCTGAACTCTAAATCAAAAGTTACAGACGATTTAGTGCGTACATGTCAAATGTATCGGCAATTGAAATTGATCATTCTGAACTGATCATTGGTGCTCACTGAGGAAAGGATTACAAATGAAGCATAATAGAGGGCATCACGCAGTTTGGGATAGATTGGATTACTTGGAGGCTTTGTCGTAGCTATTTCGGTCTTAAATTTTGTGTCAATATAGAAAACTGAGCTAGTTTAACGTGGGAGTTGGATTCGTGTCATTCTGAACTTTAAATCAAAAGTTACGCACGATTTAGTGCGGACATGTCAAGTTTATCGGCAAGTTAAATTGATCATTCTAAAATGTTCATTTGGTGGACATTGAGCAAAGGTTTACAAATGACACATATTGCATGGCAGCACATGGTTTGAGATATATTAGAATACATGGCGGCATTGTTGTAGCTATTTCGCTCCTAAATTTTCACAATATAGAAAACTGAGCTAGCTTAACAAGGGGGTTGGATTCATGTCATTTTGAACTCAAAATCAAAAGTTACGGACGATTTAGTGCGGACATGTCAAGTTGATCATCCTGTTAAAGTGATCATCCTAAACTGATAATACTAAACTGATCATTCGTGTTACTTGAGCAAAGGCTTATAAATGAAGCATAATGCATATATAGTATCACGCACTTTGGGGTGGATTGGATTATTTGGAGGTTTTGTCGTAGCTGTTTTGGTCTTAAATTTGGTCTTAATATAGAAAATTGAGCTAGCTTAACGTGGGTGTTGGATTTGTGTCATTCTGAACTCTAAATCAAAAGTTACAGACGATTTAGTCCGTACATGTCAACTCTATCGGCTAGTTAAATTGATCACTCTAAGCTGAATCGTTGGTGCTCACTAAGCAAAGGTTTAAAAATGAAGCATAATGCACAACATCACGTAGTTTGAGATAGATTGGATTACTTGGAGGCTTTGTCGTAGCTATTTAACTCTTAAATTTTGCCCCAATATAGAAAATTGAGTTAGATTAATGTGGGTGTTTGGTTCGTATCATTCAGAACTCTAAATCAAAAGTTACGCACGATTAAGTGCATACATGTCAAGTTTATCGGCTTGTTAAATTGATCATTCTAAAATGATCATTGGTGGGCATTGAGCAAAGGTTTACGAATGAAGCATAATGCATGGTCGTACACAGTTTGACATATATATTTTTTTACTTGGCGGCTTTGCCGTAGTTATTTCGGTCCTTAATTTTTCACAATGTAGAAAATTAAGCTAGCTTAACGTGGCTGTTGGATTCGTGTCATTATTAACTCTAAAAAAAAGTTACGCACGATTTAGTGCGCACATGTCAAGTTGATCGTCCAGTTAAAGTGATCATTCTAAACTGATCATCGGTGCTCATTGAAGAAAGGCATACAAATAAAGCATAATGTATGGCATCACGCAGTTTGGGATACATTGGATTAATTGGAGGCTTTGTCGTAGCTATTTCGGTCTATGATTTTATCACAATTTAGATATTATAGCAAGTTTAACGTGGGCATTGGATTCGTGTCATTCTCAACTCTGAAGAAAACCTAGAGAAGATTTAGTGCAGATATAACAAGTTAATCGGCCAGTTAACTTGATCACTCTAAACTGATCATTGTTGCTCATTGAGGAAAGGTTTACAAATGAAGCATAATGCATGGTATCACGCAGTTCGGGATTGATTGAATTATTTGGATGTTTTGTCGTAGCTATTTTGGTCTTAAATTTGGTCTTAATATAGAAAATTGAGCTAGCTTAACTTAGGCATTGGATTCATGTAATTATGAACTCTAAATTAAGAGTTACATACGATTTAGTGTGTACATGTCGAGTGTATTGGCTAGTTAAATTGATTATTCTAAATTGATCATAGATGCTCACTGAGCAAAGGTTTACAAATGAAGCATATTGCATGGGATCACGCAGTTTGAGATAGATTGGATTACTTGTCGTAGCTATTTTTCTCTTAAATTTTGCCTCAATATAGAAAATTGAGCTAGCTTAGCGTTGGCATTAGATTCGTGTCATTCAAAACTCTAAATCTAAAGTTACGCAGGATTAAGTGCGGATTTGTCAAGTTTATCGGCTAGTTAAATTGATCATTTTAAAATGATCATTGTCATTGAGAAAAGGTTTACAAATGAAGCATAATGCATGGTAGCACGCAGGTTGAGATAGATTGAATTTCTTGGAGGCTTTGTCTTAGCTATTTCGGTCCTAAATATTTTCACAATATAGAAAATTGAGCTAGTTTAACGTGGGCGGTTTATTCATGTCATTTGGAACTCTAAATCAAAAATTACAACTGATTTAGTACGGACATGTCAAGTTGAACAACCAGTTAAAGTGATCATTCTAAACTGATACCTCAAAACTGATCATTAGTGTTCCTTGAGCAAATGCTTATAAATGAAGCATAATGCATGGCATCACACAGTTTGGGATAGTTCGGATTACTTGGAGGCTTTGTCGTAGCTATTTTGGTCTTAAATTTGGTCTTAATGTTGAAAATTGAGCTAGCTTAACGTGGGCATTGGATTTCTCTCATTCTGATTTCTAAATCAAAAGTTACAGACGATTTAGGGCGTACTGTCAAGTGTATCGGCTAGTTAAATTGATCATTCTAAACTGATCATTGGTACTCAGTGAGCAATGGATTACAAATGAAGCCTAATGCATGGAATCACGCAGTTTGGGATAGATTGGATTACTTGGAGGCTTTGTCGTAGCCATTTTGGTCTTAACTTTTGCCTCAATATAGAAAATTGAACTAGCATAATGTGGGAGTTGGATTTGTGTCATTCGGAACTGTAAATACATGGTTACAGACGATTTAGTGTGGACATGTCAAGTTTATCGACAATTTAAATTGATCAGTCTAAAATGATCATTGGTCGACATTGAGCAAAGGTTTACAAATAAAGAATAATGCAGGGCAGCACACGGTTGGAGATATAGTAGACTACTTGGCGGCTTTGTTGTAGCTATTTTAGTCCTAAATTTTTAACAATATAGAAAATTGAGCTTGCTTAATGTGGGCGTTCGTCATGTCATTCTGAACTCTAATCAAAAGGTACGAACGATTTAATGCGGATATGTCAAGTTGAACGGCCACTTAAGTGATCATCGTAAACTGATTATACGAAAGTGATCATTCTAAACTGATAATACTAAGCTGATCATTAGTTTTCCTTGAGCAAAGGCTTATAAATGAAACACAATGCATAGCGTCACGCAGTTTGGGATATATTGGATTACTTGGAAGCTTTGTCATAGCTATTGTGGTCTTAAATTTGGTCTTAATATAGAAATTGAGCTAGTTTAACGTGGGTCATGGATTCGTGTCATTCTGAACTCTAGCTCAAAAGTTATAGACGACTTAGTGCGTACATCTCAACTCTGTCGGCTCATTAAATTGATAATTCTAAGTTGAATCATTGGTGCTCACTGAGCATCGCAATTTGAGATAGATTGGATTACTTGGAGGCTTTTTTGTAGCTACTTCCCTCTTAAATTTTGCCTCAATATAGAAAATTGAGTTAGCTTAATGAGGGCTTTGATTTGTGTCATTCAGAACTCTAAATCAAAAGTTACGTACGATTAACTGCGGACATGTCAAGTTTATCGGGTAGCTAAATTGATAATTCTGAAATGATCATTGGTGGTCATTGACCAAAGGTTTACAAATGAAGCGTAATGCATGGCAGTACACAGATTGAGATATATTATATTACTTAGCGGCTTTGTAGTAGCTATTTTGGTCCTAAATTTTTCACAATATAGAAAATTGAGCTAGCTTAATGTGGGCGTTCAATTCATGTCGTTCTTAACTCCAAATAAAAAGTTACACACGATTTGGTGCGGACATGTCAAGTTGATCGTCCAATTAAAGTGATCATTCTAAACTGATCATCGGTGCTCATTAAGGAAAGGCGTACAAATATAGCATAATGCATGGCATCACGCAGTTTGGAATACATTGGATTACTTGGAGGCTTTGTCGTAGCTTTTTCGGTGTAAAATTTTGTCACGATTTAGAAAATATAGCTAGCTTAACGTGGGTATTGGATTCGTGTTATTCTGAACTCTGAACCAAAAGTAGAGAAGATTTAGTGCAGCCATGTCAAGTTGATCGGCCAGTTAACTTGATCACTCTAAACTCATAATTGCTGCTCATTAAGAAAAGGTTTAAAAATGAACAATAATGCATGGTATCACGCAGTTCGAGATTGATTGGATTACTTGGAGGCTTTGTCGTAACTATTTCAGTCTAAAATTTGGTCTTAATCTAGAAAATTAACCTAGTTTAACATGGGTGTTGTATTCGTATCATTCTAAACTCTAAATCAAAAGTTACAGACGATTTAGTCCGTACATGTCAACTCTATCGGCTAGTTAAATTGATCATTCTAAGCTGAATCATTGGTGCTTACTGAGAAAAGGTTTACAAATGAAGCATAATGCATAGCATCACGTAGTTTGAGATAGATTGGATTACTTGGAGGCTTTTTCGTTGCTATTTCGCTCTTAAATTTTGTCTCAATATAAAAAATTGAGTTACCTTAACGTGAGAGTTGGATTCGTGTCATTCAGAACTCTAAATCAAAAGTTATGCACGATTTAGTGTGGACATGTCAAGTTTATTGGAAAATTAAATTGATCATTCTAAAATGATCATTGGTGGACATTGAGCAAAGGTTTACAAATGAAGCATAATGCATGGCAGCACACGGTTGGAGATATAGTAGACTACTTGGCGGCTTTGTTGTAGCTATTTTGGTCCTAAATTTTTAACAATATAGAAAATTGAGCTAGCTTAACGTGGGCGTTCAACTCATGTCATTCTGAACTCTAATCAAAAGTTACAAACGATTTAGTGCGTACATGTCAAGTTGATCGGCCACTTAAGTGATCATCGTAAACTGATTATACCAAAGTGATCATCCTAAACTGATAATACTAAACTGATCATTAGTTTTTCTTGAGCAAAGGCTTATAAATGAAACACAATGCATAGTATCACGCAGTTTGGGATAGATTGGATTACTTGGAGGCTTTGTTGTATCTATTTTTGTCTTAAAATTGGTCTTATAGAAAATTAAGCTAGTTTAACGTGGGTGATGGATTCGTGTCATTCGGAACTCTAACTCAAAAGTTACAGACGATTTAGTGCGTACATGTCAACTCTATCGGTTAGTTAAATTGATCATTCTAAGTTGAATCATTGGTGCTCACTGAGCATCGCAATTTGAGATAGATTGGATTACTTGGAGGCTTTTTTGTAGCTACTTCCCTCTTAAATTTTGCCTCAATATAGATAATTGAGCTAGCTTAATGTGGGCGTTTGATTCATGTCATTCGGAACTCTAAATCAAAAATTACGTATGATTAAGTGCGGAAATGTCAAGTTTATCGGCTAGTTAAATTGATCATTCTAAAATGATCATTGGTGGTCATTGAGTAAAGGTTTACAAATGAAGCATAATGCATGGCAGTACATAGATTGAGATATATTATATTACTTAGCAGCTTTGTCATACCTATTTTGGTCCTAAATTTTTCACAATATAGAAACTTGAGCTAGCTTAACGTTGGCGTTCGATTCATGTCGTTCTTAACTCCAAAAAAAAAGTTACACACGATTTAGTGCGGACATGTCAAGTTTATCGTCTAGTTAAAGTGATCATTCTAAACTGATCATCGGTGCTCATTGAGGAAAGGCATACAAATATAGCATAATGCATGGTATCATGCAGTTTGGAATACATTGGATGACTTGGAGGCTTTGTCGTAGCTATTTCGGTGTAAAATTTTGTCACAATTTAGAAAATATAGCTAGCTTAACGTGGAAATTGGATTCGTGTTATTCTGAACTCTTAACAAAAAGTAGAGAAGATTAAGTGCAGCCATGTCAAGTTAATCGGCCTGTTAACTTGATCACTCTAAACTCATAATTGCTTCTCATTAAGCAAAGGTTTAAATATGAACAATAATGCATAGTATCACGCAATTCGAGATTGATTGGATTACTTGGAGGCTTTGTCGTAGCTATTTCGGTCTTAAATTTGGTCTTAATATAGAAAATTGACCTAGTTTAACGTGGGTGTTGTATTCGTGTCATTCTAAATTCTAAATCAAAAGTTACAGATGATTTAGTCCGTACATGTCAACTCTATCGGCTAGTTCAATTGATCATTCTAAGCTGAATCATTGGTGCTCACTGAGCAAAGGTTTAAAAATGAAGCATAATGCATAGCATCACACAGTTTGAGATAGATTGGATTACTTGGAGGCTTTTTCATAGCTATTGCGCTCTTGAATTTTGACTCAATATAGAAAATTGAGCTAGCTTAACGTGGGAGGTTGATTCGTGTCATTCGGAACTCTAAATAAAAAGTTATGCACGATTTAGTGCAGACATGTCAAGTTTATTGGCAAATTAAATTGATCATTCTAACATGATCATTGGTGGACATTGAGCAAAGGTTTACAAATGAAGCATAATGCATGGTAGCATACGGTTTAAGATATATTAGACTACTTGGCGGCTTTGTTGTAGCTATTTCGGTCCTAAATTTTTCACTATATAGAAAATTGAGCTAGCTTAACGTGCGTGTTGGATTCGTGTAATTCGGAACTCTAAATCAAAAGCTACAGATGATTTAGTGTGTACATGTCAAGTTTATTGGCTAGTTGAATTGATTATTCCAAACTGATCGTTGGTGCTCAATGAGCAAAGGTTTACAAATGAAACATAATGCATGACATCACACAATTTGAGATAGATTGGATTACTTAGAGGCTTTTTTGTAGCTATTTCGCTCTTAAATCTTCCTCAATATAGAAAATTGAGCTAGCTTAATGTTGACGTTGGATTCGTGTCATTTGGAACTCTAAATCAAAAGTTACGCACGATTTAATGCGGATATGTCAAGTTTATCTACTAGTTAAATTGATCATTCTAAACTGATCATTGGTGGTCATTAATCAAAGGTTTACAAATGAAGCATAATGCATGGCAGCATTCAGTTTAAGATATATTAGATTACTTGGAAGCTTTGTCGTACCTATTTCGGTCCAAAATTTTTATCAATATAGAAAATTGAGCTAGCTTAATGTGGGCGTTGGATTCGTATCATTCTTAACTCTAAATCAAAAGTTATGCACGATTTACTGCGGACATGTCAAGTTGATCTTCCAGTAAATGTGATCATTCTAAACTGATCATTGGTTCTTATTGAGGAAAGGCGTAGAAATGAAGAATAATGCATGGCATCACACAGTTTGGGATACAGTGGATTACTTGGAGGCTTTGTCGTAGCTATTTTGGTCTTAAATTTTGTCACAATTTAGAAAATATAGCTAGCTTAACATGGGCATTGGATTCGTGTCATAATGAACTCTGATCCAAAAGTAGAGAAGCTTTAGTGCGGACATGTCAAGTTAATCAGCCAGTTAACTTGTTCACTCTAAACTGATCATTGCTGCTCATTGAGCAAAGGTTTACAAATGAAGTATAATGCATGATATCACTCAGTCTGGGATTGATTGGATTACTTGGAGGCTTTATCATAGCTATTTCGGTCTTAAAATTAATATAGAAAATTGAACTAGCTTAATGTGGGCATTTGATTCGTGTCATTCATATCTCTAAATCAAATGTTACGCACGATTTAGTACGGATATGTCAAGTTTCTTGGTTAGTTAAATTGATCATTCTAAAATGATAATTGGTGGTCATTGAGCATAGGTCTACAAATGAAGCATAATACATGGCAGCACACAGTTTGAGATATATGAGATTACTTAGCGGCTTTGTTATAGCTAGTTTCTTCCTAAATTTTTCAAAATATAGAAAATTGAGCTACCTTAACGTAGGCGTTGGATTCGTGTCATTCTGAAGTATAACTCAAAATTTACGGACGGTTTAGTGTGGATATCTCAAGTTGATCGGCTAGTTAAATTGATCATTCTAAACTGATCATTGATGCTCATTGAGCAAAGGATTAGAAATGAAGCATAATGCGTGGCATCACACAGTGTGGGATAGATTGGATTAATTGGACGTTTTGTCGTAGCTATTTCGGTCTTAAATTACGTCTTACAATAGAAAATTGAATTAGCTTAACGTGGGTGTTCAATTCGTGTTATTTTGAACTCTAAATCAAAAGTTAAGCATGATTTAGTGTGGACATGTCATGTTTATCGGCAACTTAATTGTCATGTTTATCGGCAACTTAAATTGATCATTCTAAAATGATCATTGGTGCTCATGAAGAAAAGGTTTATGAATGAAGCATAATGCATGGCAACACGCAGTTTGAGATAGATTGGATTAATTGGAGGATTTGTCGTAACTATTTTGGTCCTAAAGTTTGTCACAATATAGACAATTTAGCTAGCTTTACGTGCGCGTTGGATTCATGTCATTTTGAACTCTAAATCAAAACTTACGGACGATTTGGTGCGTACATGTAAAGTGTATCAGCTATTTAAATTGATCATTATAAACTGATCATTGGAGATCACTGAGCAAAGGTTTACAAATGAAGCATAATGCATGGCATCACGCAGTTCGGGATAGATTTGATTACTTGGTGGATTTGTTGTAGCTATTTCGGTCTTAAATTTTGTGCCAACATAGAAAATTGAGCTAGCTTAATGTGGGCGTTGGATTCTTGTCATTCAGAAGTCTTAATCAAAAGTTTTGCATGATTTAGTGCGGACATGTCAAGTTTATCGGCTAGTTAAATTGATCATTCCAAAATGATCATTGGTGCTCACTGAGCAAAGATTTACAAATGAAGCATAATGCATGGCATCAAGCAGTTTGGTATATATGGGATTATTTGGAGCTTTGTCGTAGCTATTTTGGTCTTAAATTTTGTCCCAAATATAGAAATTTGAGCTAGCTTAATGTGGGCGTTCGATTCGTTTCATTATGAACTCTAACTCAAAAGTTACAAAAGATTTAGTGCGTACATATCAAGTGTATCAGTTAGTTAAATTGATCATTATAAACTTATCATTGATGCTCACTGGGCAAAAGTTTACAAATGAAACATAATGCATGGCATCACGCAGTTTGGGATATACTAGATTACTTGGAGGCTTTGTCGTAGCTATTTTGGTCTTAAATTGTGTCCCAAATATAGAAATTTGAGCTAGCTTAATGTACGTGTTGGATTCATGTCATTCTGAACTCTAAATAAAAAAATTACATACGATTTTGGGCATACATGTGAAGTGTATCAGCTAGTTAAATTGATCATTCTAAACTGATCACTCGTGCTCACTGAGAAAAGGTTTAAAAATGAAGCATAATGCATGACATAAAGCAGTTTGGGAAAGATTGTATTACTTGGAGGCTTTGTCGTAGCTATTTTGGTCTTAAATTTTATCCCAATATAGAAAATTGATCTAGCTTAATCTGAGCGTCGGATTCCTATCATTACGAACTCTAAATCAAAAGTTATAGACGATTTAATGTGTACATGTCAAGTGTATCGGCTAGTTAAATTGATCATTCTAAACTTATCATTGGTGCTCACTTAGCAAAGGTTTAAGAATGATGCATAATGCATAGCATCACAAAGTTATGAATAGACAGGAACTTGGTGGATTTTTCGTAACTATTTGGTTCTTCAATTTTGTCACAATATAGAAAATTTAGCTAGCTTTAGATGCGTGTTGGATTCGTATACTTTGAACTCTTAATCAAAAGTTACAAACGATTTCGTGCATACATTTCAAGTGTAATGGCTAGTTAAATTGACTATTCTAAACTGATGGCTTGTGCTCGTTGAGCAAAGGTTTACAAATGAAGCATACTACATGACATCATGCAGTTTGGGATAGATTGGATTACCTGGAGGCTTTGTCATAGCTCTTTCGGTCTTAAATTTTGTCACAATAGAAAATTGAGCTAGCTTTAAATGGACATTGGATTCATGAACTTTGAACTCTATATCAAAAGTTACTGATGATTTGGTGCGTACATATCAAGTGTATCGGCTAGTTAAATTGATCGTTCTAAACTGATCACTGGTGCTCACTGAGCAAAGGTTACGAATGAAGCATAATGCATGTCATCACGCAGTTTCGGATAGATTGGATTACTTAGAGGCTTTTTCATAGATATTGTGGTCTTAAATAGGGTCACAGTATAGAAAATTTAGCTAGAGTAATGTGTGCGTTGGATTCGTGTCATTCTAAACTCGAAATCAATAGTTACAAACAGTTTAGTGCATCCATGTCAAGTGTATCGGCTAGTTAATTTGATCATTCTAAACTGATCACTGGTGCTCTCCGAGGAAAGGTTTACAAATGAAACATAATGCATGTTATCACGCAGTTTGGGATAGATAGGATTACTTAGAGGCTTTGTCATAGCTATTTTGGTCTTAAATGATCATTCAAAACTGATCATTGGTACTAAATGGTGCTCCTTGAGTAAAGGCTTATAAATGAAGCATAATGCATGCCATCACGCAGTTTGGGTTAGATTGATTACCTGGAGGCTTTTGCTTAGCTATTTCGTTTTTCAATTTTGTCACAGAATAGAAAATTGAGCTAGCTTTACTTGGGCGTTGGATTTGTGTACTCTGGACTCTAAATCAAAAGTTACAGATGATTTAGTACGGACATGACAAGTTAATCGGCTAGTTAAAATGATTATTTTAAACTGATCATTGGTGTTCATTTAGCAAAAGAATACAAATGAAGCATAATGCACGACATCACGAAGTTTGGGATAGATTGGATTCGTTGGAGGATTTGTCGTAGCTATTATGGTATTAAATTTTGTTACAATATAGAAAATTGAGCTAGCATTACTTGGGTGTTCGATTCGTGTGCGCTAAACTCTAAAAGAAAAATTACAGACGATTTAGTGCGGATATGAAAAGTTGATATGCTACTTAAAATGATCATTCGAAACTGATCATTGGTGGTCATTAAACAAAGGATTATAAATGAAGCATAATGTTTGATATCACGCAGTTCAGGAAAAATTCAACTACTTGAAGGCTTTGTGGTATCTCTTCACTCTAAAATGTTGTCAAAATATAGAAAATTGAGTTATCTCAACGTACCTGTTGGATTCGTGTCATTCTGAACTTTAAATCAAAAGTTACGGACGATTTAGTTCGGACATATCAAGTTGATCGGCAAGTTAAAATGATCATTCTAAACTGATCATTAGTGCTCCTTGAGTAAAGGATTATAAATGAAGCATAATGCATGGCGTCATGCATTTTGGGATAGATTGTATTACTTTAATGCTTTGTCTAGCTCTTTCAGTCTCAAATGTTGTCAGAATGTGGAAAATGGAGCTAGTTTAACGAGGGTGTTGGATTCATGTCATTTTAAGCTCTAAATAAAAAGTTAAAGACAATTTAATGCGGACATATCAAATTGACCAGCTTAGTGCGGACATATCAAATTGACCAGCTTAGTGCGAACATATCAAGTTGACCAGCCAGTTAAAATGATCATTCTAAACTTATCATTGGTGGTCCTTGAGTAAAGGCTTATAAATGAAGCATAATGCATGGCATCACACAGTTTGAGATAGATTGGATTCTTGTAGGAATTATAATACCTATTTCGGTTTTAAATTTTGTCACAATATAGAAAATTGAGCTAGCTTAACTTGGGCGTTGGATTCGTGTCATTCTTAACTCCAAATCAAAAGTTACAGACGATTTGGTGCAGACATGTCAAGTTGATCGGCCAGTTACAGTGATCATTCTAAACTGATCTTTGATACTCATTGAGGAAAGGCGTACAAATGAAGCATATTGAATGGCGTTGGACTCATGCCATTTTGGGCTCTAAATCAAAAGTTAAACACGATTTAGTGTGGACATCTCAAGTTGATCAGCTTGTTAAAATGATCATTCCAATCTGATTATTGGTTGACATCTCAAGTTGATCAGCTTATAAATGAAGCATAATGCATGGCATCTCGCAGTTTAGGATACATTGTATTACTTGGAGGCTTTTTTGTAGCTTTTTGAGTCTCGAATGTTGTCAGAAAACAGAAAATTAAGCTACCTTAATGTTGACATTGGATTCTATGTCATTATGAACTCTAAGTCAAAAGTTACGAACGATTTAGTGTGGATATGTCAAGTTATCGGCCAGTTAAAATGATCTTTCTAAACTGATCATTGGTGCTCCTTCAGTAAAGGCTTATAAATGAAGAATAATGCATGGCATCGTGCATTTGGCGATACATTGGATTAGTTAGAGGCCTTGTTGTACCTATTTAAGTCTCAAATGTTATCACAATATAGAAAATTGAGCTAGCTTAACGTGGGCGTTAGATTCGTGTCATTCTGAACTCTAAATCAAAAGTTACAGAAGATTTAGTGCAAATATATCAAGTTGATCGTCCTTTAACATTATCATTCTAATTTCATCATTGGTACTCCATGAGTATAGGCTTGTGAATGAAGCATTATGCATGGCATCACCCTGGGATACATTGGATTACTTGGAGGAGTTGTCATAGCTCTATGAGTCTTAAATGTTGTCACAATATTGAAAATTGAGGTAGCTTAACGTGAGCATTGGATTCTTATCATTTTGAACTCAAAATCAAAAGTTACGGGCAATTTAGTACGGACATATCAAGTTGATGGTCTAGTTAAAATGTTAATTATAAACTGATCATTGGTGCTCCTTGAGTAAAGACTTAAGCATAATGCTTGGAATACATTTTATTACTTGGAGGATTTGTCGTAGCTCTTTGAGTATCAAATCTTGTCACAATATCAAAATTGAGATAGCTTAACGTGGCATTGGATTCGTGTCATTCTGAACTCTAAATCAAAAGTTATGGACGATTTAGTGCAAATATGTCAAGTGATCGGCGATTTAAAGAGATCATTTAAAACTGATCGTTGGTGGTCCTTGAGTAAAGGTTTCTAAATGAAGAATAATGTATGGCATCGTGCAGTTAGGGATACATTGGATTACTTTGAGGCTTTCTCGTAGCTCTTTCAGTCTCAAATGTTGTCAAAATATAGAAAATTGAGCTACCTTAACATGGGCATTGGAATCGTGTCATTCTAAACTCATAATAAAAAGTTACAGACGATTTAGTGTGGACATGTCAAGTTGATTGTCCATTAAAAGCATCATTCTAAACTGATCATTGGTGCTCCATGAGTAAAGGCTTATAAATGAAGCATAACTCATTGCATCACATAGGGATACATTGGATTACTTGGAGGCTTTGTCATAGCTCTTTCAGTCTCAAATGTTTTCACAATATTAAAAATTGAGCTAGCTTAACGTGGGTGTTAGATTCGTGTCATTCTGAACCCTAAATCAAAAGTTATAGACGATTTAGTGCAGACATGTCAAGTTGATCGTCTAGTTAAAATGATCATTCTAAACTGATCATTGGGGCTCCTTGAGTAAAGGCTTATAAATGAAGCATAATGCATGGCATCGCGTAGTCTGGAATACATTGTATTACATGAAGGCTTTGTCATAGCTTTTTCGTTCTCAAATCTTGTCACAATATTAAAAATTGAGCTAGCATGCCATGGGGATAGAATTCGTGTCATTCTGAACTCTAAAGCAAAAGTTACGGACTATTTAGTGCGGACATGTCAAGTGATCAGCTAGTTAAAATGATCATTCTAAACTGATAATTGGTGCTCCTTGAGTAGGCCATGTCAAGTGATCAGCTAGTTTTGATGTGTCAAGTGATCGGCCAATTAAAATGATATTTGGTTCTCCTTGATTAAAGGCTTATAAATGAAGAATAATGCATGGCATCGTGCATTTTTGGATACATTGGATTACTTGGAGGCTTTGTCGCAGCTCTTTCAGTCTCAAATGTTATCACAATATAGAAACCTGAGCTAGCTTAACGTGGGCGTTGGATTCATGTATTCTGAACTCTAAAACAAAAATTACAGAAGATTTAGTGCAGACATGTCAAGTTGATTGTCCATTAAAATGATCATTCTAAACTGATCATTGGTGCTCCATCAGTAAAGGCTTATGAATGAAGCATTATGCATGGCATCACCTGGGACACATTGGATTACTTGGAGGCTTTGTCCTAGCTCTTTCAGTCTCAAATGCTGTCATAATATTGAAAATTGAGTTAGCTTAACGTGGGCGTTGGATTCCTGTATTTTTGAACTCTAAGTCAAAGGTTGCGGACAATTTAGTGCGTATATGTCAAGTTGATGATCTAGTTAAAACGATCATTATAAACTGATCATTATAAACTGATCATTATAAACTGATCATTGGTGCTCCTTGAGTAAAGACTTATAAATGAACCATAATGCCTCGCATCGCGCATTTTGGAATACATTGTATTACTTGTAAACTTTGTCTTAGCTCTTGCAGTCTCAAATCTCGTCACAATATTGAAAATTGAGCTAACTTAACGTAGGCGTTGGATTCATGTTATTCTGAACTTTAAATCAAAAGTTACAGAAGATTTAATGCGGATATGTCAAGTGATCGGCCAGTTAACGTGATCATTCTAAACTGATCATTGGTGCTCCTTGAGTAAAAGCTTATAAATGAAGAATAATGCATGGCATTACGCAGTTTGGAATACAGTGGATTACTTGGAGGCTTTGTCAAAGCTCTTTCAGTCATAAATGTTGTCACAATACATAAAATTGAGCTAGCTTAACATAGGCGTTAGATTCATGTCATACTAAACTATAAATCAAAAGTTTCAGACGATTTGGTGCGGACATGTCAAGTTGATCGTCCATCAAAATCATCATTTTAAACTGATCATTGGTGCTCGATGAGTAAAGGCTTATAAATGAATCATAATGCATGGCATCACGCAGGGATACATTGGATTACTTGGGGAAGTTGTCATGGCGCTTTTAGTCTCAAATGTTTTCAAAATATTGAAAATTGATCTAGCTTAGCGTTGGCGTTGGATTCGTGCCATTCTGAACTCTAAATCAAAAGTTATAAATGATTTTGTGTGGACATGTCAAGTATATTATCTAGTTAAAATGATCATTTTAAACTGATCATTGGTTCTCCTTGAGTAAAGGCTTGTAGATGAAGCATAATGCATGGCATCGCGCAATTTGGGATACATTGTATTACTTGGAGGCTTTATTGTAGCTTTTTCACTCTCAAATGTTGTCACAAAATAGAAACTTGAGTTAGCCTAACATGGGCATTGGATTTAGTGCCATTCTGACCTTTAAATCAAAAGTTACGAACCATTTAGTGTGGATATGTCAAGTGATCGACTAGTTAAAATGATAATTTTAAAATGCTCATAGGTGCTTTTTGAGCAAAGGATTATAAATGAAGCATAATGCATGGTATCACGCAATTTGGAATACATTAAATTTCTTGGAGGCTTTATCGTAGCTCTTTCATTCTCAAATGTCATCACTAAGATGCTTCGTCGTAGCTCTTTCAGTCACAAATGTTGTCACAAAATAGAAAATTGAACTAGCTTAACATCGGCATTGGATAAAGTACCATTTTGTACTCTAAATAAAAAATTATGGACGATTTAGTGCGGATTCGTCATGTGATCAGCCAGTTAAGGACGATTTAGTGTGGATATGTCATGTGATCGGCTAGTTAAAATTATCATTCTAAACTGATCATTGGTGCTGCTTGAGTAAAGGCTTATAAATGAAGCATAATGCATGGTATCACACAATTTGGGATACACTAGATTACTTGAAGGCTTTGCCGTAGCTCTTTCATTCTCAAATATTGTCACAATATAGAAAATTGAGCTAGCTGAACGTGGGCGTCGGATTCGTGTCATTCTGATTTCTAAATCATAAGTTACATACGATTTAGTGCGGACATGTCGAGTTTATCGGCCAGTAAAATGATCATTCTGATCTGATGATTGGTGCTCCTTAAGAAAAGGCTTATAAATGAAGCAAAACGCATGGCATCACGCAGTTTATACATTGGATTACGTGGAGGCTTTGTCGTAGCTCTTTCAGTCACAAATGTTATCACCATATAGAAAATTGAGCTAGATTGTCGCGGGCGTTGGATTCGTGTCAATCTAAACTCTAAATCAAAATTACGGAAGATTTAGTGCGGATATGTCAAGCTGGTCGGCCAGTTAAAATCATCATTCTAGTCTTGTCATTGGTTCTCATGGAGTATAGGCTTATAAATGAAGCATAACTCATGACATCACGCTGTTTGAGATAAATTGGATTAGTTGGAAGATTCATAGTTCATTTAGTCTCAAATGTTTTCATAATATTGCAAATTGAGCTAGATTAACGTGTGCGTTGGATTCGTGTCATTCTGAACTCTAAATCAAAAGTTACGGACGATTTAGTGCGGACATGTCAAGTTGATCATCTAGTTAAAATGATCGTTCTAAACTGATCATTAATACTCCTTGATTAAATGCTTATAAATGAAGCATAATGCATGACATCGCGCAGTTTGTGATACATTGTATTACTTGGAGGGTTTGTTGTAGCTTTTGAATCTCAATTTTTATCTGAAAATAGAAAATTAAGATAGCTTAACGTGGGCATTGGATTCAGTATCATTCTTAACTCTAAATCAAAATTTACGGATGATTTAATGCGGTTATGTCAAGTGATCGGCCAGTTAAAATGATCATTCTAAACTGATCATTGGTGCTCCTTGAGTAAAGGCTTATAAATGAAGTATAATGTATGACATCATGCAGTTTGGGAGACATTGTATTTCATGGAGGCTTTGTAGTAGCTCTTTTAGTCTCTAATGTTTTCACAATATAGAAAATTAACCTAGTTTAACGTTGGCATTGGACTAATGTTATTTTGAGCTCTAAATCAAAAGCTAAAAATGATTTAGTGTTGACATGTCAAATTGATCAGCTAGTTAAAATGATCTTTCTGAACTGATCACTGGTGCTTCTTGAGTAAAGGCTTATAAATGAAGAATAATGCATGGCATCTCGAAGTTTGGGATAGATTGGATTACTTGGAGTCTTTGTCGTAGTTATTTCAGCCTTAAATTTTTTAAACAATGTAGAAAATTGAGCTAGCTTAGCGTGAGCGTTTGATTCATGTCATTTTGAATTCTAAATCAAAACTTACGGACAATTTAGTTTGGATATGTCAAGCTGATGGGACAGTTAAAATAATCATTCTAAACTGATCATTGGTGCTCATTGAGTAAAAGCTTATAAATGAAGCATAACTCATGGCATCATGCAGTTTATACATTGGATTACGTGGAAGCTTTGTCGTAGCGCTTTCCGTCGCAAATGTTATCACCATATAGAAAATTGAGCTAGATTAACGTGGGCGTTGGATTCGTGTCATTCTAAACTCTAAATCAAAAGTTATGGAAGATTTAGTGCGGATATGTCAAGTTGGTTGGCCAGTTAAAATGATCATTGGCAACTAGTCATTGATGCTCCTGAAGTATAGGCTTATAAATAAAGCATAACGCATGACATCACGCAATTTGAGATAAATTGGATTACTTGGAAGCTTCGTAGCTCATTTAGTCTCAAATGTTTTCACAATATTGCAAATTGAGCTAACTTAACGTGGGTGTTGGATTCGTGTCATTCCGAACTCTAAATCAAAAGTTACGGTCGATTTAGTGAGGACATGTCAAGTTGATTGTCTAGTTAAAATGATCATTCTAAGCTGATCATTGGTGCCCCTTGAAAAAATGCTTATAAATGAAGCATAATGCATAGGATCGCGCAGTTTGGGATACATTGTATTACTTGGAAGGTATGTTGTAGCTTTTCAATCTCAATTTTTATCTGAAAATAGAAAATTAAGATAGCTTAACGTGGGCATTGGATTCAGTATCATTCTGAACTCTAAATCAAAAGTTACGGATAATTTATTGCGGATATGTAAAGTGATCGGCCAGTTAAAATGATCATTCTAAACTATCATTGGTGCTCCTTGAGTAAAGGCTTACAAATGAATAATAATGCATGGCATCGCGCAGTTTGGGACTTTGATGCCTTGTCGTAGCTCTTTCACTCTCAACTGTTGTCTCAATATAGAAAATGGAGCTAGCTTTACGTGGGTGTTTGATTCGTTTCATTCTAAACTTTACATCAAAATGTACAGACGATTTAGTGCGGACATGTCAAATTGATCGTCTATTAAAATCATCATTCTAAACTGATCATTGGTGCTCCATTAGTGAAGGCTTATAAATGAAGCATAATGCATGCCATCACGCAGGGATACATTGGATTACTTGGAGGCTTTTTCATAGGTCTTTCAGTCTCAAATGTTTTCACAGTCTTGAAAATTGAGCTAGTTTAACATGGGCGTTGGATTCATGTCATTCCGAACTCTAAATCAAAAGTTAAGGATGATTTTGTGCGGACATGTCCAGTTGATCATCTAGTTAAAATGATCATTCTAAACTGATAATTGGTGCTCATAAAAGGCTTTTAAAGTAAGCATAATGCATGGCACCGCGCAGTTTGGGATACATTGTATTACTTGGAGGCTTTGTCATAGCATGTTCAGTCTCAATTATTTTCTGAAAAATGGAAATTGAGCAAGAGTAATGTGGGCATTGGATTCAGTGTCATTCTAAAGTCTAAATCCAAAGTTACTAACGATGTAATGCGGATATGTCAAGTGATCGACTAGTTAAAATGATCATTCTAAATGGATCTTTTGTGCTCCTTGAGTAAAGGCTTATAAATAAAGCATAATGCATGGTATAACACAATTTGGGATACATTAGATTACTTGGAGGCTCTATCTAGCTCTTTCATTCTCAAATGTTGTCACAGTAATGAAAATTGAGCTAGATTAACGTGGGCGTTGGATTCGTGTCATTCTGAACTCTAAATCAAAATTACGGAATATTTAGTGCGGATATGTCAAGTTGGTCGGCCAGTTAAAATCATCATTCTAATCTTGTCATTGGTGCTCCTTGAGTATAGGCTAATAAATGAAGAATAACTCATGACATCACGCAGTTTGAGATAAATTGGATTAGTTGGAAGCTTTGTAGCTCATTTAGTCTCAAATGTTTTCATAATATTGCAAATTGAGCTAGCTTAACGTGGGCGTTGGATTTGTGTCATTCAGAACTCTAAATCAAAAGTTATGGACGATTTAGTGCGGACATGTCAAGTTGATCATCTAGTTAAAATGATCATTCTAAACTGATCAATAGTACTCCTTGAGTAAATGCTTATAAATGAAATATAATGTATGGCATCGCGCAGTTTGGGAAACATTGTATTACTTGGAGGGTTTGTTGTAGCTTTTTTGTCTCAATTGTTATTTGAAAATAGGAAATTGATGTAGCTTAACGTGGGCATTGGATTCAGTATCATTCTTAACTCTAAATCAAAAGTTACGCACGATTTAGTACGGATATATCATGTTATCGGCCAGTTAAAATGATCATTCTAAACTGATCATTGGTGCTCCTTGAGTAAAGGCTTATAAATGAAGTATAATGTATGGCATCACGCTATTTGGGAGACATTGTATTACTTGGAGACTTTGTAGTAGCTCTTTCAGTCACTAATGTTTTCACAATATAGAAAGTTGAGCGAGTTTAACGTTGGCATTGGACTAATGTTATTTTGAGCTCTAAATCAAAAGTTAAAGACGATTTAGTGTTGACATGTGAAGTTGATCAGCTAGTTAAAATGATCATTCTGAACTGATCACTGATGCTTCTTGAGTAAAGGCTTATAAATGAAGCATAATGCATGGCATCTCGCAGTTTGGGATAGAGTGGATTACTTGGAGTCTTTGTCATAGTTATTTCGGTCTTAAATTTTTTCACAATGTAGAAAATTAAGCTAGCTTAACTTGAGCGTTGGATTTGTGTCATTTTGAATTCTAAATCAAAACTTATGGACAATTTAGTTCGGATATATCAAGTTGATGAGAAAGTTAAAATAATCATTCTAAACTGATCATTGGTGCTCATTGAGTAAAGGCTTTTAAATGAAGCATAACGCATGGCGTCATTCAGTTTATACATTGGATTACATGGAAGCTTTGTCGTAGCTCTTTCATTCGCAAATGTTGTCACCATATAGAAATTTGAGCTAGATTAATGTGGGCGTTGAATTCGTGTCATTCTAAACTTTAAATCAAAAGTTACGGAAGATTTAGTACGGATATGTCAAGTTGGTTAGCCAGTTAAAATTATCATTCGCAACTAGTTCATTGATGCTCCTGAAGTATAGGCTTATAAATAAAGCATAACGCATGACATCACGCAATTTGAGATAAATTGGATTATTTGGAAGCTTTGTAGCTCATTTAGTCTCAATTCTTTTCACAATATTGCAAATTGAGCAAGCTTAACGTGGGTGTTGGATTCGTGTCATTCGGAACTCTAAATCAAAAGTTACGGTCGATTTAGTGAGGACATGTCAAGTTGATCGTCTAGTTAAAATGATCATTCTAAACTGATCATTGGTGCCCCTTGAGAAAGTGCTTATAAATGAAGTATAATGCATGGCATCGCGCAGTTTGGGATACATTGTATTACTTGGATGGTTTGTTGTAGCTTTTCAATCTCAATTTTTATCTGAAAATAGAAAATTAAGATAGCTTAAAGTGGGCATTGGATTCAGTATCATTCTGAACTCTAAATCAAAAGTTATGGATGATTTAATGCGGATATGTCAAGTGATCGGCCAGTTAAAATGATCATTCTAAACTGATCATTGGTGCTCCTTGAGTAAAGGCTTACAAATGAATAATAATGCATGGCATCGCGCAGTTTGGGACTTTGATGCCTTGTCGTAGCTCTTTCAGCCTCAACTGTTGTCTCAATATAGAAAATGGAGCTAGCTTAACATGGGTGTTTGATTCGTTTCATTCTAAACTTTAAATCAAAATTTACAGACGATTTAGTGCGGACATGTCAAATTGATCGTCTATTAAAATCATCATTCTAAACTGATCATTGGTGCTCCATTAGTGAAGGCTTATAAATGAAGCATAATGCATGCCATCACGCAGGGATACATTGGATTACTTGGAGGCTTTGTCATAGGTCTTTCGGTCTCAAATGTTTTCACAGTATTGAAAATTGAGCTAGTTTAACATGGGCGTTGGATTCATGTCATTCCGAACTCTAAATCAAAAGTTAAGGATGATTTAGTGCGGACATGTCCAGTTGATCATCTAGTTAAAATGATCATTCTAAACTGATAATTGGTGCTCATAAAAGGCTTTTAAATTAAGCATAATGCATGGCACCGCGCAGTTTGGGATACATTGTATTACTTGGAGGCTTTGTCATAGCATGTTCAGTCTCAATTATTTTCTGAAAAATGGAAATTGAGCTAGAGTAATGTGGGCATTGGATTCAGTGTCATTCTGAAGTCTAAATCCAAAGTTACTAATGATGTAATGCGGATATGTCAAGTGATCGACCAGTTAAAATGATCATTCTAAATGGATCATTTGTGCTCCTTGAGTAAAGGCTTATAAATGAAGCATGATGCATGGTATAACGCAATTTTGGATACATTAGATTACTTGGAGGCTCTATCGTAGCTCTTTCATTCTCAAATGTTGTCACAGTAATGAAAATTGAGCTAGATTAACGTGGGCGTTGGATTCGTGTCATTCTGAACTCTAAATCAAAATTACGGAAGATTTAGTGCGGATATGTCAAGTTGGTAGCCAGTTAAAATCATCATTCTAATCTTGTCATTGGTGCTCCTGGAGTATAGGCTAATAAATGAAGAATAACTCCTGACATCATGCAGTTTGAGACAAATTGGATTAGTTGGAAGGTCTGTAGCTCATTTAGTCTCAAATGTTTTCATAATATTGCAAATTGAGCTAGCTTAACCTGGGCGTTGGATTCGTGTCATTCTGAACTCTAAATCAAAAGTTATGGACGATTTAGTGCGGACATGTCAAGTTGATCATCTAGTTAAAATGATCATTCTAAACTGATCATTAGTACTCCTTGAGTAAATGCTTATAAATGAAGCATAATGCATGGCATCGCGCATTTTGGGATACATTGTATTACTTGGCGGGTTTGTTGTAGCTTTTCAGTCTCAACTGTTATTTGAAAATAGGAAATTGATGTAGCTTAACGTGGGCATTGGATTCAGTGTCATTCTGAACTCTAAATGAAACGTTACGCACGATTTAGTATGGATATATCAAGTTATCAGCCAGTTAAAATGATCATTCTCAACTGATCATTGGTGCTCCTTGAGTAAAGGCTTATAAATGAAGTATAATGTATGGCATCACGCTGTTTGAGAGACATTGTATTACTTGGAGGCTTTGTAGTAGCTCTTTCAGTCACTAATGTTTTCACAATATAGAAAGTTGAGCGAGTTTAACGTTGGCATTGGACTAATGTTATTTTGAGCTCTAAATCAAAAGTTAAAGACGATTTAGTGTTGACATGTCAAGTTGATCAGCTAGTAAAAATGATCATTCTGAACTGATCACTGATGCTTCTTGACTAAAGGCATATAAATGAAGCATAATGCATGGCATCTCACAGTTTGGGATAGATTGGATTACTTGGAGTCTTTGTCGTAGTATTTTGGTCTTAAATTTTTTCACAATGTAGAAAATTAAGCTAGCTTAACGTGAGTTTTGGATTTGTGTCATTTTGAATTCTAAATCAAAACTTATGGACAATTTAGTTCGGATATGTCAAGTTGATGAGAAAGTTAAAATAATCATTCTAAACTAATCATTGGTGCTCATTGAGTAAAGGCTTATAAATGAAGCATAATGCATGGGCCTCATTCAGTTTATACATTGGATTACGTGGAAGCTTTGTCGTAGCTCTTTCAGTCGCAAATGTTGTCACCATATAGAAAATTGAGCTAGATTAACGTGGGCGTTGAATTCGTGTCATTCTAAACTTTAAATCAAAAGTTACGGAAGATTTAGTACGGATATGTCAAGTTTGTTGGCCACTTAAAATTATCATTCATAACTAGTTCATTGATGATCCTGAAGTATAGGCTTTTAAATAAAGCATAACGCATGACATCACACAATTTGAGATAAATTGGATTACTTGGAAGCTTCGTAGCTCATTTAGTCTCAATTGTTTTCACAATATTGCAAATTGAGCTAGCTTAACGTGGGTGTTGGATTCGTGTCATTCGGAACTCTAAATCAAAAGTTACGGTCAATTTAGTGAGGACATGTCAAGTTGATCGTCTAGTTAAAATGATCATTCTAAACTGATCATTGGTGCCCCTTGAGAAAATGCTTAGAACTGCAGTATAATGCATGGCATCGCGCAGTTTGGGATACATTGTATTACTTGGAGGGTTTGTTGTAACTTTTGAATCTCAATTTTTATCTGAAAATAGAAAATTAAGATAGCTTAACGTGGGCATTGGATTCAGTATCATTCTGAACTCTAAATCAAAAGTTACGGATGATTTAATGCGGATATGTCAAGTGATCGGCTAGTTAAAATGATCATTCTAAACTGATCATTGGTGCTCCTTGAGTCAAGGCTTACAAATGAATAATAATGCATGGCATCGCGCAGTTTGGGACTTTGACGCCTTGTCATAGCTCTTTCAGTCTCAAATGTTGTCTCAATACAGAAAATTAAGCTATCTTAACGTGGGTGTTTGATTTGTTTTATTCTAAACTTTAAATCAAAATTTACAGATGATTTAGTGCGGACATGTCAAATTGATCGTCCATTAAAATTATCATTCTAAACTAATCATTGGTGCTCCATGAGTGACGGCTTTTAAATGAAGCATAATGCATGCCATCATGCAGGGTTACATTGGATTACTTCGAGGCTTTGTCATAGGTCTTTAAGTCTCAAATGTTTTCACAGTATTGAAAATTGAGCTAGTTTAACGTGGGCGTTGGATTCATGTCATTTTGAACTCTAAATCAAATGTTACGGGTGATTTAGTGCGGACATGTCCAGTTGACCATCTAGTTAAAATGATCATTCTAAATTGATAATTGGTGCTCATAAAAGGCTTTTAAATGAAACATAATGCATGGCATCGCGCAGTTTGGGATACATTGTATTACTTGGAGGCTTTGTCATAGCATGTTCAGTCTCAATTACTGTCTGAAAAATGGAAATTGAGCTAGATTAACGTGGGCATTGGATTCAGTGTCATTCTGAAGTCTAAATCCAAAGTTACTAACGATGTAATGCGGATATGTCAAGTTATCGACCAGTTAAAATGATCATTCTAAATGGATCATTTGTGCTCCTTGAGTAAAGGTTTATAAATGAAGCATAATTCGTGGTATCACACAATTTGGGATACATTAGGCTAC
Organism: Pugionium cornutum; assembly: GCA_018901935.1. Lineage (NCBI taxonomy): Eukaryota > Viridiplantae > Streptophyta > Magnoliopsida > Brassicales > Brassicaceae > Pugionium > Pugionium cornutum. The sequence goes on from CM032155.1 coordinate 12,383,625, forward strand.
TTGGAGGCTCTATCGTAGCTCTTTCATTCTCAAATGTTGTCACATTAATGAAAATTGAGCTTGATTAACATGGGCGTTCGATTCGTGTCATTCTAATTTCTATATCTAAAGTTACGGACGATTTAGTGCGGACATGTCAAGTGATCGGCCAGTTAAAATGATCATTCTAAACTGATCATTGGTGCTCCTTGAGTAAAGGATTATAAATGATGAATAATGCATGGCATTGCACAGGTTGGGATACATTGGATTACTTGGAACCTTTGTTATGGGTATTTCAGTGTTAAATTTTGTCACAATATAGAGAATTGAGCTAGGTTAACATGGGCGTTGGATTCGTGTCATTCTCTACTCTAAATCAAAAGTTACAGACAATTTAGTGCGGACATGTCAAGTTTATGGTCTAGTTAAAATGATAATTCTAAGCTGATCATTGGTGCTCATTGAGTAAAGGCTTATAAATTAAGCATAATGCATGGCATCACGGAGTTTGGGATACCTTATTACTTGGAGGCTTTGTCATAGCTTTTTCAGTCTCAATTGTTGTTTAAAAATAGAAAATTGAGCTAGCTTACCTGAGTATTGGATTCAGTGTCATTTTGAACTATAAATCAGAAGTTATGGATTTGAACTCTAATTCAGAAGTTATGGACAATTTAGTGCGCACATGTGAAGTTGATCAGCCAGTTAAAATGATTATTCTAAACTGATCATTGGTGCTCCTTGAGTAAAAGCTTACAAACCAAGCATAATGCATGGCATCAAGCAGTTTGGGATACATTAGAGCTTTAATTCAAAAGCTAAAGACAATATAGTGCAGACATGTAAGTTGATTAGCTAGTAAAATTGATCATTATAAACTGATCTTTGGTGTTCCTTGAGTAAATACTTATAAATGAAGCATAATGCATGGCATCACACAGTTTGTAATAGATTCTATTATTTGGAGGCTTTTCCTAGCTATTTCGGTGTTAAATTTGACACAATATGGAAAATTAACAAAGCTTAACGTGTGTGTTGGATTCGTGTCATTTTGAACTCTAAATCAAAAGTCATGACGATTTATTGCTGACCATGTCAAGTTGATCGGCCAGTTAAAATGATCATTATAAACTGATAATTGGTGCTCCTTGAGTAAAGGCTTATAAATGAAGCATAATGCATGACATCATACAGTTTGGGATACATTGGATTATCTAGAAGCTTTTTTGTAGCTCTTTCAGTCTTAAATGTTGTCATATGATGGAAAATTTAGCTAGATTAACGTGGGGGTTGGACTCATGTCTATTTGATCTCTAAATCAAAAGTTTAAGATGATTTAGTGCGGACATGTCAAGTTGATCAGCCAGTTAAAATGATAATTCTATACTGCTCATTGGCGCTCCATGAATAAAGGCTTATAAATGAAGCATAATTCATGGCATCACGCGGTTTGTGATATATTGGATTACTTGGAGGCTTTGTCGTACCTCTTTTAGTCTCAAATGTTATCACAAAATAGACATTTGAGCTAGCTTAACGTGTGCGTTTGATTCGTGTCCTTTTGAACTCTAAATTAAAAGTTACAGACTTTAACGCGCACATGTCAAGTTGATCGGCCCATTAAAATGATTATTCTAAACTGATCATTCATGCTCCCTGAGTAAAAGCTTACAAACCAAGCATAATGCATGGTATCACGCAGTTTGGGATACATTGGAGGCTTTGTCGTAGCTCTTTCAGTCTCAAATGCTGTTAGAATAGGGACAAATGAGCAGCTTAACATGGGCGTTGGACTAATGTCATTTTGAGCTCTTTCAGTGTCAAATGTATTTCAAACAGCGTGATGGTATGCATTAGTCCAATGTCAAATGTAATCACAAAATAGAAATTTGAGGTAGCTTAACGTGCACGTTTTATTCGTGTCTTTTTGAACCCTAAATTAAAAGTTACTGACGATTTAATGCGGACATGTCAAGTTGATCGGCCCGTTAAAATGATCATCTAAACTTATCACTGGTGCTGCTTCAGTAATGGCTTATATATTAACCATATTGCATTTTATCACGTAGTTTGGGTTACATTGGATTACTTGGTGGCTTTGTCATAGCTCTTTCAATCTCAAATGTTGTCACAATATTGAAAATTGAGCTAGCTTAACATGGGTATTGGATTGGTGTAATTCTAAAATCTTAATCAAATGTTACATACGATTTAGTACGGACATGTCAAGTTGATCGGCTAGTTAAAAACGTCATTCTAAACTGATCATTGCTGCTCCTTGAGTAAAGGCTTACAAATGAAGCATAATGCACAACATCACGCAGTTTGGGATACATTGGATTTTGTTGGTCTTTCGGTCTAAAGTTTTTTCACAATATAGAAAATTGAGATAGGTTAACGTGAGCGTTAGATTGGTATCATTTTGAATTCTAAATCAAAAGTTATAGACGATTTAGTGCGGATATGTGAAGTTGATCGGCCAGTTAAAATGATCATTCTAAACTGATCATTGTTGTTCATTTGGTAAAGGCTTATAAATGAAGCATGATGCATGGAATCATGAAGTTTTAAGATACATTGGATCATGAAGTTTTAAGATACATCGTAGTTCTTTTAGTCTCAAATGTTGTCCCAATATAGAAAATTGAGCTAGCTTAACGTGGGTGTTTGATTCGTGTCATTCTGAACTCTAAATCAAAAGTGATGGACGATTTAGTGCGGACATGTCAAGTCGATCGGCGAATTAAAATCATCATTTTAAACTGATCATTGGTGCTCCATGAATAAAGGCTTGTAAATGAAGCATAACAAATGGCATCTCGCAGTTTTGGGTACACGTGATTACTTGGAGGCTTTATAGTAGCTCTTTCAATCTCAAATGTTGTCATAATATGGAAACTTTAGCTTGATTAACGTGGGCGTTGGACTCATGTCATTTTGAGCTCTAAATAAATAGTTAACGACGATTTAGTGTGGACATGTCAAGTTTATCAGGTAGTTAAAATTATTCTAAATTGATCATTGGTGCTCCTGGAGTAAAGGCATATGAATGAAGCATAATGCATGGCATAACACAGTTTGGGATAGATTGGATTACTTGGAGGCTTTTACGTACCTTTTTCGGTCTTAAATTTGTCATAATATAGGAAATTAAACTAGCTTAACATAAGCGTCGGATTCTTGTCATTTTGATTTCTAAATCAAAACTTATGGGCGAATTAGTGTGGACATGTCAAGTTGATTGGATAGTTAAAATGATCATTCTAAACTGATCATTGCTGATCATTGAGTAAAGGCTTATAACTGAAGCATAAGGGATAGCATCACAATGTTTGGGATACTTTCAATTACTTGAAGGTTTTCTCGTAGCTCTTTCAGTCTCAAATGTTCTCAATATAGAAAATTGAGCTTGCTTAATGTGGGCGTTCGATTCGTGTCATTCTGAACTCTAAATCAAAAGTTACGGACGATTTAGTGCGGACATGTCCAGTTCATCGGCTAGTTAAAATGATTATTCGTGCGCCTTGGGTAAAGGGTTATAAAAGAAGCATAATGCATTGCATCATGGAGTTTGGGATACATTGGATTACTTGGAGGCTTTTTCGTAGCTCTTTCCATCTCAAATGTTTTCAGAATATTGTAAATTGAGCTTGCTAAACGTTGGCATTGGAATCATGTTATTTTGAGCTCTAAGTCAAAAGTTAAAGACGATTTAGTGCGGACATGTAAAGTTGATCAGCTATTTAAAATGATCATTCTAATCTGATCATTGGTGATCCTTGAGTAAAGGCTTATAAATGAAGTACAATGCATGGCATAACATAGTTTTAGATAGATTGGATTACTTGCAGTCTTTGTTGTTGCTATTTTTGTCTTAATTTTTGTCACAATATAGAAAATTGAGTTAGCTTAACATGGCCATTGGATTCTTATCATTTTGGACTCTAAGTCAAAAGTTACTGACGATTAAGTGCGGACATGTCAAGTTTATCGGCTAGTTAAAATGATCATTATACACTAATGATTCGTGCACCTTGCGCAAAGGCTTATAAATGAAAAACCCTCACCTAGTTTGGGATACATTGGATTAATTGGAGTCTTTCACGTAGCTCTTTCATTCTCAAATGTTGTCACAATATAGAAAATTGAGCTAGCTTAACGTGGGCGTTGGATTCGAGTCATTGTAAACTCTAAATCAAAAGTTACGGACGATTTATTGCGAACATGCAAAGTTGATCGGCAAGTTAAAATGATAATTTTAAACTGATCATTGGTACTCCTTGAGTAAAGCCTTATAAATGAAGAATAATGCATGGCATCACGCACTTTGGCATACACTAGATTACTTCGAGGTTTTGTGGTATCACTTTGAGTCTCAAATGTTGTCAAATATGGAAAATTCAGCTAGCTTAACATGGGCGTGGGACTCATGTCATTTTGACCTCTAAATCAAAAGTTAAAGAGGATTTAATGCGGACATGTCAAGTTGATAGCTAGTGAAAATGATAATTTTAAACTAATAATTGGTGTTCCTTGTGTAAATGTTTATAAATGAAGTATAATGCATGGAATCACGCAGTTTGGGATAGATTGTATTACTTGGAGGCGTTGTTGTAGCTATTTCGGTATTAAATTTTGTCACAATATATAAAATTGAGCTAGCTTAACAGGAGTGTTGGATTCTTGTCATTTTGAATTCTAAATCAAAAGTTACTGAGGATTTAGTGCGGATATGTCTAATTGATCGGCAAGTTAAAATGATCAATCGAAATTGATCATTGGTGCTCATTGAGTAAAGGCTTATAAATGAAGCATAATGCTTGGCATCACAGAGTTTGGGATACATTGGATTACTTGGAGGCTTTTTCTTAGCTCTTTGATTCCCAAATGTTATCATAATATAGAAAATTTACATAGCTTAATGTGGGCGTTGGATTCGTGTCATTCTGAACTCTAAATAAAAAATTGTGGATGATTTAGTGCATACATGTCAAGGTGATCCGCCAGTTAAAATGATCACTATAAACTGATCATTGGCGCTGCTTGAGTAAAGGCTTATAAATGAAGCATAATGCAAGGCCTCATGTAGTTTGGGATACATTGGATTACTTGGAGGCTTTGTCGTAGCCCTTTCAGTCTCAAGTTTTGTCACAATATAGAAAATTGAGCTAGCTTAACGTGGGCGTTGGACTCATGTCAATTTGAGCTCTAAATCAAAATTTAAACACGATTTAGTGCGGACATGTCATATTGATCGGCTACATAAAACGATCCAGCTAGTTAAAATGAGCATTCTAAACTGATCATTGGTGCTCCTTGAGTAAAGGCTTACAAATGAAGCATAATGTTTGACATAACGTAGTTTGCGATGGATTGGAGTACTTGGAAGCCGTTTTCTAGCTATTTTGGTCTTAAATTTTGAACAATATAGAAAATTTAACTAGCTTAATGTGGGGATTGGATTCGTGTCATTTTCAATTCTAAATCAAATATTACGGACGATTTAGTGCGTACATGGCAAGTCGATCGGCCAATTAAAATGATCATTTTAAACTGATCATTGTTGCTCCTTGAGTAAAAGCTTATAAATGAATCATAATGCATGGCATCAGGCAGTTTGGGACAGATTGGATTACAAGGAGGCTTTGTCGTAGCTAATGGGTCTTAAATTTTGTCAAAACATAGAAAGTTGAGCTAGCTTAACGTTGGCATTGGATTCCCGCAATTTTGAACTCTAAATCAAAAATTACGGACGATATAGAGCTGACATGTCAAGTTGATCAGCTAGTTAAAATGATAATTATAAACTGATAATTGGTGCTCCTTGAGTAAAGGCTTATAAATGAAGTATAATTCATGACATCACGCAGTTTGAGATAGACTGAAATACTTGGAAGGTTTGTCAATTCTATTTCTATCTTAAGTTTTTTAAAAATCTTTTCGCTCTTCTCCTTACAGTAGAACGAGAAAAGGTCGAGCAGGCTGAGAGTAAGAAGAAGGGCTAAAGATTAAAGAAAATTAAGCTAGCTTAACGTGGGCATTGGATTTGTGTAATTCTAAACTTTAATCAAAAGTTATGGATGCTTTAGTGCGAACATGTCAAGTTGATCAAGTAGTTAAAATGATTATTCTAAACTGATCATTGATGTCCCATGGGTAAAGGCTTATAAAAGAAGCATAATGCATGATACACGGAGTTTGGGATACATTGGATTACCTCGAAGCCTTGTTGTAGCTAGTTTGGTATTAAATATTCTCATAGTATACAAAATTGAGCTAGCTTATCATGGCCATTGGATTTATGTCATTCTGAGCTCTAAATCAAAAGTTACGGACAATTTAGGGTGGACATGTCAAGTTGAGCATCTAGTTAAAATGATCAATATAAACTGATCATTGTTGCTCATTAAGTAAAGGCTTATAGATGAATCATAACGCATGGCATCCCACAGTTTGAGACATATTGGATTACTTGGAGGCTTTCTCGTAGTTCTTTTAGTCTCAAATGTTGTCACAATAAGAAAATTGAGCTAGCTTAACATGGGCGCTGGATTCGTGTCATTCCGAACTCTAAATCAAAAGTTGTGGACGATTTAATGCGGACATGTCAAGTGCATGCCAGTCAAAACGATCATTCTAAACTGATCATTGGTCCTCATTGAGCAAATGTTTACAAATGAAGCGTAATGCATGGTATCACGTTGTTTGGGATAGATTGGATTACTTGGAGGCTTTGTTGTGGCTATTTAGGTTTTATATTTTGTTACAATAAAGAAATTTCAGGTAGCTTACCGTGGACATTGTATTCGTATCATTTTGAAATCTAATTCAAAAGTTACGGACAATTTAGTGCGAATATGTAAAGTTGATCAGCCAGTCAAAATGATAATTCTAAACTGATCCTTGGTGCTCTTTGAGTAAGGCCTTATAAATGAAGTAAAATGCATGGCATCACGCAGTTTGGGATACATTGGATTACTTCGAGGCCTTTTCGTAGTGCTTTCAGTCTCAAATGTTGTTAAATAAGGAAAGTTGAGGTAGCTTAACGTGGGCATTGGACTTATGTCCTTTTGAGCTCAAAAACAAAAGTTAAAGACGGTTTAATGTGGACATGTCAAGTTGATCAGCTAGTGAAAATGATCATTGTAAACTGATCATTGGTGCTCCTTGTGTAAAGGTTTATAAATGAAGCATAACGCATGGCATCACGCAGTTTGGGATAGATTGGATTACTTGGAGGCTCTGTTGTAGCCGTTTTGGTTTTAAATTTTGTCACAATATAGAAATTAATGTTGCCTAACACGAGTGTTGGATTCGTGTCATTTTGATTCTAAATCAAAAGTTACTAACGATTTAGTGCGGACATGTCGCTGGCCAGTTAAAATGATCATTCTAAACTGATCATTGGTGCTCATTGAGTACAGCGTTATAAATGAAGTATAATGCATGGCATCACGCAGTTTGGGATACATTGGATTACTTCGAGGCCTTTTTGTAGTGCTTTTAGTCTCAAATGTTGTCAATTAAGGAAAATTGAGATAGCTTAACGTGGGCGTTGGACTTATGTCATTTTGAGCTCTAAATCAAAAGTTAAAGAGGATTTAATGCGGACATGTCAAGTTGATCAGCTAGTGAAAATGATCACTGTAAACTGATCATTGGTGCTCCTTGAGTAAAGGTTTATAAATGAAGCATAATGGATGACATCATGGAGTTTGGGATAGATTGGATTACTTGGAGGCTTTCTCGTAGCCGTTTTGGTTTTAAATTTTGTCACAATATAGAAAATTAATGTAGCTTAACATGAGTGTTGGATTCGTGTCATTTTGAATTCTAAATCAAAACTTACTAACGATTTAGTGCAGACATGTCAAATTGATTGGCCAGTTAAAATGATCATTCTAAACTGATCATTGGTGCTCATTGAGTAAAGGGTTATAAATGAAGCATAATGCATGACACAATTTGTGATACATTGGATTACTTGGAGGGCTTTTCATAGATCTTTTAGTCTCAAATGTTGTCAAAATATTGAAAATTGAGTTAACCTAACGTGAGCGTTGAATTCATGTTATGTTGAGCTCTAAATCAAAAGTTAAAGATGAGTTAGTGTGGACATATCAAGTTTATCAGCTAGTTAATGTGATCATTCTAAAAAGATAATTGGTGCTCCTTGAGTAAAGGATTATAAATGAAGAATAATGCAAGACATCACGCAGTTTGGGATAGATTGGATTACTTGGAGGCTTTGTCAATGCTATTTTGGTCTTAAATTTTGTCATTATTTAGAAATTTGAGCTAGCATAACATGTGCGTTGGATTCGTGTCATTTTGAACTTTAAATCAAATGTTATGGACGATTTAGTGTAGACATGTCAAGTTGATGGGCCAGTTAAAAATGATCATTCTAAAGTGATAATTGGTGATGCGTCAGTAAAGGCTTACTAATGAAGTATAATGCATGATATCACGCAGTTTTGGATAGATGGATTACTAGGAGGCTTTGGCGTAGCTAATTCGGTTCTAAAATTTTGTAAGAACATAGAAAATAAAGCTAGCTTAATGTTGGCATTGGTTTCGTGTCATTTTGAACTCGAAATCAAAAGTTATGGACGGTTTAGTTCAGACATGTCTAGTTTATCGGCCAATTAAAATGACCATTCTAAACTGATCGTTGGTGCTGCTTGAGTAAAAGCTTATAAATGAAGCATAATGCATAGTATCACGTAGTTTAGGATATAATGGATTACTTGGAGGCCTTGTTGTAGCTATTTTGGTCTTAAACGTTTTCATAGAATATAAAATTGAGCTCCCTTAACATGGGCATTGGATTCATGTTATTCTGAGCTCTAAATAAAAAGTGACGGACGATATAGTACGGACATGTCAAATTGATCGGCTAGTTAAATGATCAATCTAAACAGATCATTGGTGCTCACTTAGTAAAGGCTTATAGATGAATCATAACGCATGGCATCCTGCAGTTTGGGATAGATTGGATTACTTGGAGGCTTTGTCGTATCCCTTTCAGTCTCAAATGTTGTCACAATATAGAAAATTGAGCTAGCTTAACGTGGGTGTTGGATTCGTGTCATTTTGAACTCTAAATCAAAAGTTACGTACGATTTAGTGAGGACATTTCAAATTGATCGGCCAGTTAAAATGATTATTCTAAATTGATCAATGTTGCTCATTCAGAAGATGTTTACAAATGAAGCATAATGCATGGTATCACGCAGTTTGGGATAGAATTGATTACTTGGAGGCTTTGTCGTAGCTGTTTACATCTTAAATTTTTTCACAAGAAAGGAAATTCAGGTAGCTTAACTTAGGCGTTGTATTCGTGTCATTTTGAACTCTAAATCAAAAGTTACCGACGATTTAGTGCGAACATGTAAAGTTGATCGGCCAGTTAAAATGGTAATTTTAAACTGATCATTGGTGCTTCTTGAGTAAAGCATTATAAATGAAGTATAATGCACGCATCATGCAGTTTGGGATACATTGGATTACTTCGAGGCTTTTCGTAATTCTTTTAGTCTCAAATGATGTCAAATATGGAAAATTAAGCTAGCTTAACGTGGGCGTTGCACTCATGTCGTTTTGAGCTCTAAATCAAAAGTTAAAGACGATTTAATGTGGACATGTCAAGTGAAAATGGTCATTCTATACTTATCATTGGTGCTCCTTGAGTATAGGTTTTAAATGAGGCATAATGCATGGCATCACGGAGTTTGAGATAGATGGGATTACTTGAAGGTTTTATTGAAGCTATTTCGGTATATTAATTTTGTCACATTATAGAAAATTGAGCTAGGTTAACATGATTGTTGGATTCGTGTCATTTTTAATTATAAATCAAAAGTTACTGACGATTTTGTGCGAATATGTCAAATTGATCGGCCTGTTAAAATGATAATTCTAAATTGATCGTTAGTGCTCATTGAGTAAAGGCTTATAAATGAAGCATAATGCATGGTATCACAGAGTTTGGGATACATTAGATTACTTGGAGGCTTTGTCGTAGCTCTTGGATTCTTAAATGTCGTCACAATATAGAAAATTGAGGTAGCTTAACGTGGGTGTTGGATTTGTGTCATTCTGAACTCTAAATCAAAAATTATGGACGATTTAGTACAGACATGTCAAGGTGATCAACCAGTTAAAATCATAATTCTAAACTGATAATTGTTCTCCTTGAGTAAAGGCTTATAAATGGAGCATAATGCATGACATCACGCATTTTGGGATATATTGTATTACTTGGAGGCTTTGTAGCAGCTTAACGTGGATGTTGGACTTATGTAGTTTTGAGCTCCAAATAAAAAGTTAAAGACGATTTAGTGAGGATCTGTCAAGTTGATCGACTAGTTAAAATGATCATTCTAAATTGATCATTAGTACTCCTTGACTAAGGCTTATAGTTGAAGCATAATATCTAGAATCACGCACTTTGAGATATATTGGATTACTTGGAGTCTTTTTCATAGCTATTTTGGTCTTACATTTTGTGAGAATATAGAAAATTCAGCAAGCTTAACGTGGGCATTGGATTCGTGTCATCATTTGAACTGTAAACCAAAAGTTACAAACAAATTAATATGAACATGTTAAGTTGATTGGCTATTTAAAATAATCATTTAAAATTGATCATTGGTGCTGCTTGAGTAAAGGCTTAAGTTGAAGCATGATGTCTGGCATCCGCAGTTTGGGATGCATTGGTTTACATGGAGGCTTTTTCGTAGCTCTTTTAGTCTCAAATGTTGTAAAAATATGAAAAATTAAGCTAGCTTAACGTGGGCATTGGCCTCATGTGTTTTAGAGTTCTAAATCAAACGCTAAAGACAATTTAGTGTGGACATATCAAGTTGATCAGGTACTTAAAGTGATTATTGTAAAGTGATTATTGTAAACTGATCAGGTACATTGGATTACTTCGAGGCTTTGTCATAGCTATTTTGGTCTTATATTTTGTCACAATATAGAAAATTGAGCTAGCTTTACATGGGCATTGAATTTTTGTCATTTTGAACTCTAAATAAAAAATTACGCACGATTTGGAGGGGACATGTCAAGTTGATGGGCAGTTAAAGTTATCATTCTAAACTGAACATTCTAAATTGATCATTATTACTCCTTGAATAAAGGCTATAAAAGAAGTTTAATGCATGACATCACGCAATTTAGGGTAGGTTGGATTACTTGAAGTCTTTCTAGTAGCTCTTTCAGTCTCAAATGTTGTCACAATACATAAAATTGATCTAGCTTTACGTGGGCGCTGGATTCGTATCATTATGAACTCTAAATAAAACGTTATGGACAATTTGGTGCGGACATGTAAAGGTTATCGGCCAGTTAAGTGAACATTCTAAAATGATCATTCTAAATTGATCATTAGTTCTCCTTGACTAAAGGCTTATACATGAAGCATAATGCATAGCATCACGCAGTTTAGGATATATTGGATTACTTGAAAGCTTTGTAATAGCTCTTTCAGTCTCAAATATTGGACAATAGACAACTGAGCTAGCTTAACGTGGATGTTGGATTCATGTAATTTTGAATCCTAGATCAAAAGTTACGGACAATTTAATGCATACATGTCAAGTTGATCGGCCGGTTAAAATGATCATTCTAAACTGATCGTTGGTGTTCTTGAGTGAAGGCTAATGAATGAAGTATAATGCATGGCATCACAAAGTTCAGGATACATTGGATTACTTGGACGCTTTTTCGTAGCTCTTTTAGTCTCGAATGTTGTCAGAAAATGGAAAATTGAAGTAGCTTAACGTGGGCATTGGATTCATGTAATTTTGAGCTTCAAATCAATAGTTAAAGACGATTTATTGAAGCCATGTCAAGTTGATCAGATAGTTAAAATGAATATTGTAAACTGATTATTGGTGCTCATTGAGTAAAGGTGTATAAATCAAGCATAATGCATGGCATCACGAAGTTTCTGATAGATTGGATTACTTGGAGGCTCTGTCGTACCTATTTCGGTTTTAAATTTTTTCACAATATAAAAAATTGAGCTAGCTTTACTTGGGCATTAGATTCATATATCTAAGAATTCTAAATCAAAAGTTACGAACGATTTAGTGCGTACATGACAAGCCGATCGGCTACTTAAGAAGATCATTCTAAATTGTTCATTGGTGCTTAGTGACCAAAGGATTACAGATGAAGCATAATTTTGTCACAATATATAAAATTGAGCTCGCTTTACTTGGGCGTTGGGTTCGTGTCATTCTGAATTCTAAATCAAACGTTACGGACAATTTAGTGAGGACATGTCAAGTTGATCGGCCAGTTAAAGTGATTGTTCTAAACTGATCATTATAACTAATCAGCCAGTTAAACTGATCAAAGGTTTACAAATGAAGCATAATGCATGGCATCACGCAGTTTGGGATAGATTGAATTACTTGGAAGATTTTTCGTAGCTATTTCGGTCTTAGACGTTTTCCCAATATAGAAAATTGAGATAGTTTAACGTGGGCATTGGATTCGCTTTATTCGGCTCTACAAATTAAAAGTTACACACGATTTAGTGTAGACATGTCAAGTTTATCGGCCAGTTAAATTTATCCGTCTAAGACGATCATTGGTGCTCATTGGGCAAAGGCTTACAAATGAAGCATAATGCATGACTTCATGCATTTTCGGATAGATTGGATTACTTGGAAGCTTTTTCATAGCAATTTTAGTCTTACAATTTGTCCCATTATAGAAAATTAAGCTAGCTTAACGTGGGAATTGGATTTGCTTCATTCAGAACTCTAAATCAAAAGTTACGCACGATATCAAGTTTATTGGCTAGTTAAATTGATCATTCTAAAATGATCATTGGTGCTCATTGAGCAAAGGTTTACAAATGAAGCATAATGCATGGTATCACGCAGTTTGAGATACATTGGATTACTTGGATGCTTTATGGTAGCTATTTCGGTCTTAAATTTTATCACAATATAGAAAATTGAGCTAGTTTAATGGGAGCATTGGATTCGTGTCATTGTGAACTCTAAATCAAAAGTTACAAACGATTTAGTGCGGACATCTTAAGTTTATCGGCTAGTTAAATTGATCATTCTAAACCGATCATTCATGCCAGTTGAGCAAAGGTTTACAAATGGAGCATAATTCTTGGCATCACACAGTTTGGGATAGATTGGATTACACCAAGGCTATATAGTAGCAATTTCAATCTTCAATTTTGTCACAATATAGAAAATTGAGCTACATTAACGTGGGTATTGGAATCGTGTCATTCTAAACTTCAAATCAAAAGTTAGGAACGATTTAATGCGGACATCTCAAGTTTATCGGCTCGATAAAATGATCATTCTTAACAGATCATTGATGCTCGTTAAGCAAAGGTTTACAAATGAAGCATAATGCTAGGTATCACCCAATTTATGGTAGACTGGAATACTTCGAGGCTTTGTCTTAGGTATTTCCGTCTTAAATTTTGTCTAAATATAGAAAGTTGAGCTAGCCTAACATGGGAATTGGATTCATATATTATGAATTCTAAATCAAAAGTTACAGACGATTTATTGCGTACATGTTAAGTGTATCAGCTAGTTAAGTTGATTATTCTAAAATGATCATTGGGCTCACTGAACAAAGGTTTACTGAATGAAGCATAATGCATGGCATCACGCATGTTTGGGATTGATTGGATTACTTGGAAGCCATTTCGTAGCTATTTCGGGCTTAGAATTTGTCCCAATATAGAAAATTGAGTTAGCTTAACGTGGGCATTAGATTCGCTTTATTTGGAACACTAAATCAAAAGTTACGCACTATTTAGTTGGACATGTCAAGTTTATCGGCCAGTTAAATTGATCTGTCTAAAATGATCATTGGTGCTCATTGGGAAAAGGCTTACAAATGAAGCATAATGCATGGCATCACGCAGTTTGGGATAGATTGGATTACTTTGAAGCATTTCCGTACCTATTTTGGTCATAGAATTCGTTCCAATATAGAAAATTGAGCTAGCTTAACGTGGGAATTGGGTTCGCTTCATTCGGAACTCTAAATCAAAAGTTACGCACGATTTACTGCGGAAATGCCAAGTTTATTGGCTAGTTAGATTGATCATTCTAAAATGATCATTGGTGCCCATTAAGCAAAGGTTTACAAATGAAGCATAATGCATGGTATCACGCAGTTTGAGATACATTGGATTAGTTGGAAGTTTTGTGGTAGCTATTTTGGTCTTAAATTTCGTCACAATATAGAAACTGCAGCTAGTTTAATGGGGGCATTGGATTCGTGTCATTCTGAACTCTAAATCAAAATATACAAACGATTTAGTGCAGACATCTTAAGTTTATCGGCCAGTTAAATTGATCATTCTGAACCAATCATTCATGCTAGTTGAGCAATGGTTTACAAATGAAGCATAATGCATGGCATCGTGCAGTTTGGGATAGATTGGATTAAACCTAGGCTATATAGTTGTTATTTCAATATTTAATTTTGTCACAATATAGAAAATTGAGCTACATGAATGTGGGCATTGGAATCGTGTCATTCAAAACTCCAAATCAAAAGTTAGGAACGATTTAGTGTGAACATCTCAAGTTTATCGGCTAGAAAAAATGATTATTCTAAACGGATCATTGATGCTCGTTGAGCAAATGTTTACAAATGAAGCATAATGCTAGGCATCACGTAGTTTATGATAGATTGGAATACTTCGAGGCTTTGTCGTAGCTATTTCTGTGTTAAATTTTGTCTTAATATAGAAAATTGAGCTAGCCTAACATGGGAATTGGATTCATATATTATGAATTCTAAATCAAACGCTGCAGATGATTTATTGTGTACATGTTAAGTGTATGAGCTAGTTAAATTGATCATTGGGCTCACTGAACAAAGGTTTACAAATGAAGCATAATGCATGGCATCACACATTTTTGGGATATATTTGAGTACTTGGAAGCTTTTTCGTAGCTATTTCGGACTTAAAATTTGTCCCAATACAGCAAATTGAGCTAGCTTAACGTAGGCACTGGATTCGCTTTATTCAGAACTCTAAATCAAAAGTTACGCACGATTTAGTTGGACATGTCAAGTTTATCACCAGTTAAATTGATCTGTCTAAAATGATCATTGGTGCTCATTGGGAAAACGCTTACAAATGAAGCATAATGCATGGAATCACGCAGTTTGAGATAGATTGGATTACTTTGAAGGTTTTTCGTACCTATTTTGGTCTTAGAAATCGTTCCAATATAGAAAATTGAGCTAGCTTAACATGGGAATTAGGTTTGCTTCATTCGAAACTCTAAATCAAAAGTTATGCACGATTTATTGCGGACATGTCAAGTTTATCGGCAAGTTAAATTGATCATTCTAAAATGATCATTGGTGCTCATTGAGCAAAGATTCACAATGAAGCATAATGCACGGTATCACGCAGTTTGGGATACATTGGATTACTTGGAGGCTTTATGGTAGCTATTTCGGTCTTAAATTTTGTCACAATATAGAATATTGAGCCAGTTTAATGGGGGCATTGGATTCGTGTCATTCTGAACTCTAAATTAAAAGTTACGGACGATTTAGTGCGGACATCTTAACTTTATCGGCTAGTTAAATTGATCATTCTAAACCGTTAATTCATGCTAGTTGAGAAAAGGATTACAAATAAAGCATAATGATTGGCATCACATAGTTTATGATAGATTCAAATACTTTGAGGCTTTGTCGTAGCTATTTCCGTCTTATATTTTGTCTTAATATAGAAAATTGAGCTATCCTAATGTGGAGTTAGATTCATATATTTTGAACTTTGAATCAAATGTTACAGATGATTATTGCGTACATGTCAAGTGTTGCAACTAGTTAAATTGATCATTCTAAACTTATCATTGGTGCTCACTGAACAAAGGTTTACAAATGAAGCATAATGCATGGCATCACGCATGTTTGGGTTAGATTGGATTAATTGGAAGCTTTTTCGTATCTATTTCGGTCTTAGAATTTGTCTCAACATAGAAAATTGAGCTACTTTAACGTGAACGTTCGATTCACTTTATTCGGTACTCTAAATCAAAAGTTACGCACAATTTAGTTGGACATGTCAAGTTTATCGGCAAGTTCAATTGATCATTCTAAAATGATCATTGGTGCTCATTGAGAAAAGGTTTACAAATGAAGCATAATGCATGGTATCACGCAGTTTGGGATACATTGGATTACTTGGAGGCTTTATTGTAGCTATTTCGGTCCTAAATTTTGTCACAATATAGAAAATTGAGCTAGCTTAATGGGGGCATTGGATTCGTGTCATTCTGAACTCTAAATCAAAAGTTACGGACGATTTAGTGCGGACATCTTAACTTTATCGGCTAGTCAAATTGATCATTCTAAACCGATCATTCATGCTAGTTGAGCAAAGGTTTACAAATGAAGCATAATGCATCACACAGTTTA
Organism: Pugionium cornutum; assembly: GCA_018901935.1. Lineage (NCBI taxonomy): Eukaryota > Viridiplantae > Streptophyta > Magnoliopsida > Brassicales > Brassicaceae > Pugionium > Pugionium cornutum. Next base: position 12,400,059 of record CM032155.1, read on the forward strand.
TGATAGATTGGATTACTTGTCAGTGTCGTAGCTATTTCCATCTTAAATTTTTTCTAAATATAAATTTGATCTAGCTTAACGTGGGCATTGGATTCATGTATTATGAACTCTAAATCAAAAGTTACAAACAATTTAGTGCATACATGTCAAGTGTATCAGCTAGTTAAATTGATCGTTCTAAACTGATCATTGGTGCTCAGTGAACAAAAGTTTACAAATGAAGCATAATGCATGGCATCACAAAGTTTGTGATAGATTGGATTACTTGAAAGCTTTTTCGTAGCTATTTCGGTCTTAGAATTTGTCCCAATATAGAAAATTGAGCTAGCTTAATGTGGGCGTTGGATTCGATTGATTCGAAACTCTAATTCAAAAGTTACGCACGATTTATTGGGGACATGTCAAGTTTACCGGCCAGTAAAAATGATCCTTCTAAAATGATCATTGGTGCTCATTGGGCAAAGGCTTACAAATGAAGCATAATGCATGGCATCACGTACTTTGGGAAAGATTGCATTACTTAGAAGCTTTTTCGTACCTATTTCGGTCTTAAAATTTATCCCCATATAGAAAATTGAGCTAACTTAACGTGGGCATTGGATTGGCTTCGTTCGGAACTCGAAATCAAAAGTTACACACGATTTAGTGCGGACATGTCAACTTTATCAGCTAGTTAAATTGATTATTCTAAAATGATCATTGGTGCTCATTGGACAAAGGTTTACAAATGATGCATAATGCATGATATCACACAGTTTGAGATAGATTGAAATATTCGGAGGATTTATCGTAACTATTTTGGTCTTAAATTCTGTCACAATTTAGAAAATTGAGCTAGCTTAATGTGGGGATTGGATTCGTGTCATTCTGAACTCTAAATCAAAAGTTACGGACGATTTAGTGTGTATATCTAAATATTATCGGCTAGTTAAATTGTTCCGTCTAAAATGATTATTGGTGCTCATTGAGAAAAAGTTCACTAATGAAGCATAATACATGGTATCATGTAGTTTGGGATAGATTGCATTACTTGGAGGCTTTATCGTAGCTATTTCGGTCTTAAATTTTGTTACAATCTAGAAAATTGAGCTAGTTTAATGTGGGATTGGATTGGTGTCATTCAAAACTCTAATCAAAAGTTACGAACGATTTAGTGCGGACATCTTAAGTTTATTAACTAGTATATATTCATTCTAAACCGATCATTGATGCTTGTTGAGCCAAGTTTTACAAATGAAGCATAATGCATGGCATCACACAGCTATTTCCGTCTTAGATTTTCTCTTAATATAGAAAATTGAGCTAGCTTAACGTGGGCATTGGATTAATGTATTATGGACTCTAAATCAAAAGTTACACACGATTTAATGCGTACATTTCAAGTGTATCAGTTACTTAAATTGATCATTCTAAAACTTGTCATTGGTGCTCACTAAACAAAGGTTTACAAATGAAGCATAATGCATGGCATCACGAAGTTTGGGATAAATTGGATTACTTGGAAGCTTTTTCGTTTCTATTTTGGTCTTAGAATTTTTCCCAATATAGAACATTGAGCTAGCTTAACGTGGGCGTTGGATTCACTTCATTCAAGACTCTAAATCAAAAGTCATGTACGATTTGGTGCAAATGTCTCAAGTTTATCGGCCAATTAAATTGATCATTCTAAAATGATCTTTGGCGCTCATTGAGAAAACTTTACAAATGAAACATAATGCATGACATCACGCAGTTTGGGATAGATTGGATTACTTGTAGGATTTATATTAGCTATTTCAGTATTTAAATTTGTCACAATATAGAAAATTGAGCTGCCTTAACGTGGGCATTGAATTAGTGTCATTCTTTACTCCAAATCAAAAGTTACGGATGATTTAGTGCGGATATCTCAAGTTTATCGGCTTGATAAACTGATCATTGTAAACCGATCATTGATGCTCGTTGAGCAAAGGTTTTCAAATGAAGCATAATACATGGTATCACACAGTTTGGGATAGATTGGATTACTTGGAGGCTCAATCGTAACTATTTTAGTGTTAAATTTTGTCATTGTATATAGAAAGTTGAGTTAGATTAATATGGGAATTGGATTGGTGTCATTCCAAACTCTAAATCAAAAGTTACGCATGATTTAGTGCGGACTTATCAAGTTTATTGGGCAGTTAAATTGTTCCGTCTAAAATGATTATTGGTGCTCATGGAGAAAAGGTTTACTAATGAAGCATAATGCATGGTATCACGCAGTTTCGGATAGATTGGATTACTTAGAGGCTTTATCGTAGCTATTTCGGTCTTAAATTTTGTCACAATATAGAAAATTAAGCTAGCCTAATGTGGGCATTAGATTCATGTCATTCTGAATTCTAAACCAAAAGTTATGAACTATTTAATACGGACATCTCAAGTTTATCAACTAGTTAAATTGATCATTCTAAACGATCATTGATGTTCGTTGAGCAAGGTTTACAATTGAATAATAATGGATGACATCACGTAGTTTGGGATAGATTGGATTATTTGGAGGCTTTGTCGTAGATATTTCCTTCTTAAATTTTGTCTTAATATTAAAAATTGAGCTAGCTTAACGTGGAAATTGGATTCGTGTACTATGAACTCTAAATCAAAAGTTACACACGATTAAGTGCGTACATGTCAAGTGTATCAGCTAGTTAAATTGACCATTCTAAAACTGATCATTGGTGCTCACTAAACAAAGGTTTACAAATATAGCATAATGCATGGTATCACGAATTTTGAGATAGATTGGATTACATGAAAGCGTTTTTGTTGCTATTTCACTCTAAGAATTTGTCCCAAAATAGAAAATTGAGCTAGCTTAACGTGGGCATTGGATTCACTTCATTCAGAACTCTAAATCAAAAGTTACGCAAGATTTAGTGCAGACGTCTCAAGTTTATCGGGCAGTTAAATTGATCCGTCTAAAATGATCATTGATGCTCATTGAGAAAAGGTTAACAAATGAAGCATAATGCATGGTGTCAAGCAGTTTGGGATAGATTGGATTACTTGGAGGCTTTATCGTAGCTATTTCGGTCTTAAATTTTGTCACAATATAGAAAATTGAGTTAGCTTAATATGGGCATTGGTTTCGTGTCACTCTGAACTCTAAATCAAAACTTACGGATGATTTAGTGTGTACATCTAAATTTTATCGGCTAGTTAAATTGTCTAAACTGATCACTGATGCTCGTTGAGCAAAAGTTTACAAAAGAAGTATAATGCATGGCATCAGCCAGTTTGGAATAGATTGGATTACTTGGAGGCTTTGTCATAGTTATTTCCATCTTAAATTTTGTCTTCATATAGAAAATTGAGCTAGCTTAACGTGGGCGATTGATTCGTGTCATTCGGAACTCTAAATCAATAGTTATGCACGTTTTAATGCGGATATGTCAAATTTATCGGCTTATTAAATTGATCATTTTAAAATGATCATTGGTCCTCAATGGACAAAGGTTTACAAATGAAGCATAATGCATGGCATCACGAAGTTTGGCTTAGATTAGATTACTTGTAGGCTTCTTCGTAGCTATTTCAGTCATAAATTTTTCACAATATAGAAAATTGAGCTTGCATAACGTAGTTGTTGCATTCGTGTCATTCTGAACTCTAAATTAAAAGTTACGCACGATTTTGTGCGGACATGTCAAGTTTATTGGTTAGTTAAATTGATCATTCTAAAATGATCATTGGAGCTCATCGAGCTAAGGTGTACAAATGAAGCATGATGTATGGCATCACACTGTTTGTGACAGATTCGATTACTTGTAGGCTTTATCGTAGCTATTTCGGGCTTTAATTTTGTCACAATATAAAAACTTGAGCCAACTTAACGTGGGCATTGGATTCGTATCAGTCTGAACTCCAAATCAAAAGTTACGGACGATATAGTGCGGACATCTCAAGTTTATCGACAAGGTAAACTGATCATTCTAAACCGATCTGATGCTCGTTGCGCAAAGTTTCACAAATGAAGCATAATGCATGGAATCACTCATTTTGGGTCAGATTGGATTACTTGGGAAGCTTTATCGTTGCTATTTCGGTCTTAAATTTTGTCACAATATAGAAAATTGAGTTAGTTTAATATGGGCATTGGATTCGTGTCATTCCGAACTCCAAATCAAAATTTAAGGATGATTTAGTGCGTACATCTCAAGTTTATCGGCAAGTTAAACTGATCATTCTAAACTGATCATTAATGCTCGTTGAGCAAAGGTTTACAAAAGAAGCATAATGCAAGGCATCACACAGTTTGGGATAGACTAGATTGATTGGAGGCTTTGTCGTAGTTATTTCCGTCTTAAATTTTTTATTTGTATAGAAAATTGAGATAGCCTAACATGGGCGATTGATTCGCATCATTCAGAACACTAAATCAAAAGTTATGTATGTTTCAATGCGGACATGTCAAGTTTATTGGCAAGTTAAATTGAGCATTTTAAAATGATTATTGGTGATTATTGGAGAAAGGTTTACAAATTAAGCACAATGCATGGCATCACACAGTTTGAGATAGATTGGATTACTTGTAGGCTTCTTCGTAGCTCAGTCATAAGTTTTTCACAATATAGAAAATTCAGCTAGCTTAACGTAGTCGTCGGATTTGGGTTATTCTAAACTCTAAATCAAAATTTACGCATGATTTATGGCGGACATGTCACGTTTATCGGTTACTTAAATTGATCATTCTAAAATGATCATTGGTGCTCATTGAGAAAAGGTTTACAAATGAAGCATATTGCATGGCATCACACAGTTTGGGATAGATTGGATTACTTGTATGATTTACAGTAGCTATTTCAGTCTTTGTTTTTGTCACAATATAGAAAATTGAGCTACCTCAATGTTGGCATTGGATAAGTGCCATTCTGAACTCCAAATCAAAAGTTACGGACGATTTAGTGCGGACTTCTTAAGTTTTTTACCTAGATAAACTGATAATTGTAAACCGATCATTGATGCTCATTGAGCAAAGGTTTACAAATGAAGCATAATGCATGGCATCACGTAGTTTGGGTTAGATTGGATTACTTGGAGGCTTAATCGTAGCTATTCGGTGTTAAATTTTGTCATAATATAGAAAGATCAGTTAGCTTAATATGGGCATTGGATTGGTGTCATTCCGAACTCTAAATCAAAAGTTACACACGATTTAGTGCGGACTTGTCAAGTTTATCAGGCAGTTAAATTGTTCCGTCTAAAATGATTATTGGTGCTCATTGAGAAAAAGTTTACTAATGAAGCATAATGCATGGTATCACGCAGTTTGGGATAGATTGGATTACTTGGAGGCTTTATTGTAGCTATTTCGGTCTTAAATTTTGTCACAATCTACAAAATTGAGCTAGCTTAATGTGGGCATTGGATTCGTGTGATTCTGAATTCTAAACCAAAAGTTATGAACGATTTACTGCGGACTTCTCATTTATCAGCTAGTTAAATTGATCATTCTAAACCGATCATTGATGCTCGTTGAGCAAAGGTTAACAAATGGAGCATTATGCATGGCATCACGCAGTTTCGGATAGATTGGATTATTTGGAGGCCTTGTCGAAGCTATTTCCATCTTGAATTTTGTCATATAGTAGAAAATTGAGCTAGCTTAACGTGGGCAATGGATTGGTGTATTATGGACTCTAAATCAAAAGTTTGTTAAGTGTATCAGCTTGATACATGTCAAGTGTATCAGCTTGTTAAAATGATCATTTTAAATCTGATCATTGGTGCTCGCTGAACAAAGGTTTACAAATGAAGCATAATGCATGGCATAATCTGATCATTGATCATTCTAAACTTATCGTTGGTCATTGAGCAAAGGATTACAATGAAACATAATGCATGGCATCACGCATTTTAGGATAGATTGGATTACTTGAAGGCTTTGGGGTATCTCATTCAGTCCCAATTTAGAAAATTGGGATAGCTAAACGTGGGCGTTGGATTCGTTCCATTCTTAACTCTACATAGAAAGGTACGGCCGATTTAGTGCATACATGTCAAGTTGATCGGCAACTTAAAATGATCATTCTAAACTTAAATTAGTGCTCCTTGAGTAAGGCTTATAAATAAAGCGTAATGCATGGCATCACGCAGTTCAGGATACATTGCATTACTTGTACGCTTTGTTACATCTCTTTCAGTCTCAAATATTGTCACAATATGTAAAATTGAACTAGTTTTATATGGGCGTTGGATTCATGTCATTTTGAGCTCTAAATCAAAGTTAAAGATGATTTAGTGCGAATATTTCAAGTGGACCAGCTAGTTCAATGATCATTCTAAACTGATCATTAGTGCTCATTGAGTAAAGGCGTACAAATGAAGCATAATGCATAGCATCACACAGTTTGGGATGGATTGGATTACTTGGAGGATGTGTCGTAGCTATTTTTGTCTTCAATTTTTTGTCACAATATAGAAATTTGAGCTAGCTTTACTTCGGTGTTGGATTTGTGTAATCTGAACTCTAAATCATAAGTTACGGACGATTTAGTGCATACATGACAAGTTGAGCGGCTAGTTAAAATGATCGTTCTAAACTAATCATTGGTTCTCAATGAGCAAAGGATTACAAATGAAGCATAATGCATGGCATCATGCAGTTTAGCATAGATTGGATTACGTGAAGGCTTTGTGGTATCTCATTAGTCTCAAATATTGTGTTGGATTCGTGTCATTCTAAGCTTTACATCAAAAGTAATGGACGCTTTAGTGCGTACATTTCAAGTTGATCTGTGTTTTAAAATGATCATTCTAACTTGATCATTGCTGCTCCTTGAGTAAATGCCTATAAATGAAGCATAATGCATGGCATCACGTAGTTTGGGATAGATTAGATTACTTGGAGGCTTTTTCGTAGCTTTTTTAAGTCTCAAATGTGGTCACAATATGGAAAATTCAGCTAGCTTGACATGGGTGTTGGATTAATGTCATTATGAGCTCTAAGTAAAAAGTTAAAGATGATTTAGTGCGGACATGAGAAGGTGATCAGCTAGTTAAAATGATCATTTTAAACTAATAATTGGTGCTCCTTGAGTAAAGGCTTATAAATGAATCATAATGCATCACATTAGTTAGTTTAGGATAGATTGGATTATTTGAAGGCTTTGTGGTATCTCTTTCAGACTGAAATGTTGTTACAATATAGAAAATTGAGCTTGCTGAACGTGCGTGTTGGATTCGTGTCATTCTGACTCTAAATCAAAACTTACGTACGATTTAGTGCGGACATGTCAAGTTGATCGGCTAGTTAAAATCATCATTCTAAACTGATAATTGGTGCTCATTTAGTAAAGGTGTATAAATGAAGCATAATGCATATCATAATGCAGTTTGGGATAGATTGGAATACTTGGAGGATGTGTTGTAGCTATTTTGGGCTTAAATTTGGTCACAATATAGAAAATTGAGCTAGCTTAACGTGGGCGTTGGATTCGTGTCCTTTTTAAATCTTAATCAAAAGTTACGGACGATCTACTGCGGACATGTAAAGTTGATCGAACAGTTAAAATGATCATTCTAAATTGATCGTTGGTGCTCCTTGAGTAAAGGCTTATAAATGAAGCATAACACATGCTATCATGCAGTTTGGGAAACATTGGATTACATAGAGGCTTTGCCGTAGCTATTTCGGTCTTAAATTTTGTCACAATATAGAAAATTGAGCCAGCTTTTCTTGGTCGTCACTGAGAAAAAGTTTACAAATGAAACACAATGCATGGCATCACACATTTTGGGATAGATTGGATTACTTGGAGGCTTTGTGGTAGCTATTTTGATCTTAATTTTTTCACAATATAGAAAATAGAGCTAGCTTAACGTGGGCATTGGATTCTTGTCATTTTGAACTCTAACTCAAAAGTAACACACGATTTAGTGTGGACCTGTCAAGTTGATTAGCTAGTTAATGTGATCATTCTAGATTGATCATTCCAAAACTGATCGTGATTGTTCCTTGAGTAAAGGATTGTACATGAAGCATAATGCATGACATCACGCAGTTTAGGATAGATTGGATTACTTGAAGGCTTTGTGTTATCTCTTTCATTCTCAAATGTTTTCACAACATAGAAAATCAAGCAGCTTAACGTGGGCTTTGGATTTGTGTCATTTTAAACTCTAAATCAAAAGTAATGGAAGATTTAGTGCGTACATGTCAAGTTGATCGGCCAGTTAAAATGATCATTATAAACTGGTCATTGGTGCTCCATGAGTAAAGGCCTACCAATGAAGCATAATACATGGCATCACGCAGTTGGGATACATTAGATTACTTGGAGGCTTTTCGTTGCTCTTTCAGTCTCAAATGTTGTCACAATATGGAAACTTGAGGTAGTTTTAACGTGGTTATTAGATTCATTTCATTTTGAGCTCTAAATCAAAAGTTAAAGTCTATTTACATCAGACATGTCAAGTTGATCAGTTAGTTAAAATAATCATTCTAAACTGATCAGTAGTGCTCATTGAGTAAAGGCGTATAAATGAAGCATAATGCATGGCATCACGCAGGTTGGGAAACAGTTGATTATTTGGAGGCTTTGTCGTAGCTATGTTGGTCTTAAATTTTCTCACAATATAAAAATTTGAGCTAGCTTTACTCTGGTGTTGGATTTGTGGCACTCTGAACTCTAAATCAAAACGTACGGATGATTTAATGCGGACATGACAAGTTGATCGCCTAGTCAAAATGATCATTCTAAACTAATCATTCGTGCTCATTGAGAAAAGGATTACAAATGAAGCACAATGCATGGCATCACGTAGTTTGGAATATATTTGATTACTTGGAGGCTTTATCGTAACTATTTCGCTCAAAAATGTTGTCACAATATAGAAATTGAGCTTGCTTAACGTGGGCATTGGATTCGTGGCATTCTGAATTCTAAATCAAAAGTTATAGACGATATAGTGGAGGCATCTCAACTTTATGGGCTAGTTACATTGAACATTCAAAAGTGATCATTGATGCTCATTTAGCATAGGTTTACAAATGAAGCATAATACATGGCATCACGCAGTTTGGGACAGATCGGATCACTTGGAGACTTTGTCGTATCTATTTTGGTATTAAATTTTGTAACAATATCGAAATTGATGTAGGTTAACATGGGCGTTGGATTCGTGTCATTTTGAACTCTAAATTAAAGGTGACAGACGATTTAGTGCGTACATGTCAAATGTATCGGCTAGTTAAATTGACTATTCTAAAATTATCATTTGTGCTCATTGAGCAAAGGTTTACAAATGAAGCATAATGCATGGCACTATGCAGTTTGAGATAGATGGGATTACTTCGAGGCTTTGTCGTAGCTATTTTGATCTTAAATTTTTTCACAATATAGAAAATTGAGCTACCTTAACGTGGGCATTTGATACGTGTCATTCTGAACTCTAAATCAAAATTTATAGACGATTTAGTGCAGACATGACAAGTTGATTGGCGAGTTAAAATGATCATTCTAAACTGATCATTGGTGCCCACCGAGAAACGGTTTACAAATGAAGCATATTGCATGGCATCACACAGTTAGGGATAGATTGGATAACTTGGAGGCTTTGTCGTAGCTATTTCGGTCTTAATTTTTCCCAATATTGAAAATTGAGCTAGCTTCACGTGGGAGTTGGATTCGTGTCATTTAGAAGTCGAAATCAAAATTTACGGACGATTTGGTACCGACATGTCAAGTTTATCGGCTAGTTAAATTGATCATCCTAAAATTATCATTGGTGCTTATTGAGCAAAGCTTTACAAATGAAAAAAAAATGCTTGGCACTACGCAGTTTGAGTTAGATTGGATTAGTTGGATGCTTTTTCGAAGCTATTTCTGTCTTAATTTTTCGTAGAATATAAAATTGAGCTAGCTTAACGTGCGCGTTACATTCGTGTCATTCTGAACTCTAAATCAAAAGTTACAAACCATTTACTGTGTACATGTCAAGTGTATCGGCTACTTAAAAGGATCATTCTAAACTGATCATTGGGGCTCATTGAGCAAACCTTTACAAATGAAGCATAATGGAAGGCACCACGGAATTTGAGATAGATTGGATTGCTTGGACGCTTTGTCATAGCTAATTCGGTCTTAAATTTTTTCACACTATAGAAAATTTAGCTACCTTAACGTGGGTGTTGGATTTGTTTCATTCTGAATTTAAAAAAAAACGTTACAGACAATTTAGTGCGTACATATCAAGTGTATCGGATAGTTAAATTGATCATTCTAAAATTATCATTTGTGCTCATTGAGCAAAGGTTTACATATGAAGCATAATGCATGGCACTACGCAGATAGATTGGACTACTTGGAGGCTTTGTCATAGCTATTTCGGTCTTAAATTTTTTCACAATATAGAAAATTGAGCTAGCTTAACATGGGCGTTTGATTCATGTCGCTTATTTAGTGCGTTCTTGTCAAATTGATCGACCAGTTAATGTGACCATTCTAAACTGATCATTCTTAACTGATCATTTTAAACTGACGAATATAGAAAATTGAGCAAGCTTAACGTGGGTGTTGGATTCGTGTCAGTCGGAAGACTAAGTCAAAAGTTAAAGGCAATTTCGTGTGGACATGTCAAGTTTATCTGCTAGTTAAATTGATCATTATAAAATTATCAATGATTCTCATTGAGCAAAAGTTTACAAATGAAGCATAATGAATGGCACCACGCATTTTGAGATATATTGGATTACTTGGAAGCTTTATCATAGCTATTTCGGTATTAAATTTTCTCTCTATATTGCAAATGGAACTAGCTTAGCGTGTGCATTGGATTCGTGTCATGTTAAGTTGACCAGCCAATTGAAGTGATCAGTCGAAATTGATCATTCTAAACTGATCATGAGTGCTCCTTGAGTAAAGGCTTTTAAATGAAGCATAATGCATGGCATCACGCAATTTAGGAAAGATTGGATTACTTGAAGGTTTTGTTGTAGCTCTTTCATTCTCAAATGTTTTTACAATATAGAAAATTGAGCTAGCTTAACATGGGCGTTGGATTCGTGTCATTTTGAACTTTAAATCAGAAGACACGGACTATTTAGTGCGTACATGTCAAGTTCATCGGCAAGTCAAAATGATCATTCTAAACTCATCATTGGTGCTCCATGAGTAAAGACTTATAAATGAAGCATATTGCATGGCATCATGGAGTTTCGGATACATTGGATTACTTGGATGCTTTCTCGTAGCTCTTTCAGTCTCAAATGTTGTCACAATACGGAAAATTGAGCTAACTTAACGTGGGTATTAGATTCATGTCATTTTGAGCTCTAAATGAAAAGTTAAAGACGACTTAGGTGGACATGTCAAGTTGATCAGCTAGTTAAAATGATCAATCTAAACTGATCATTGGTGCTCACTAAGAAACGGTTTACAAATGAAGCATAATGCATGACATCACACAGTTAGGGATAGATTGGAAAACTTGGAGGCTTTGCCATATCAATTTTGATCGTACATTTTATCACAATATAGAAATTTGAGCTAGTTTTAGTTGGGTGTTGGTTTCATGGCACGACGAACTATAAATCAAAATTTACGGATGATTTCATGCGGACATGACAAGTTGATCGGCTTGTTAAAATGATCAATCTAGACTGATCATTGGTCCTCATTAAGCAAATGATTACAAATGAAGCATGATGCATGGATTACTTGGAGGCCTTATCATAGCTATTTCAGTATTAAATTTTGTCACAATATAGAAAATTGAGCTAGATTAACGTGGGCATTAGATTTGTGTCATTCTGAACTCTAAATTGAAAGTTATTGCCGATTTAGTGCGAATTTGTCAAGTTTGTTGGCTAGTTAAACTGATCATTCTAAAATGATCATTGGTGTTCATTAAGCAAAGGTTAACAAATGAAGCATAATGCACTGCACCACGCAGTTTGGCATAGATTGGATTACTCGGAGGCTTTGTCGTAGCTATTTTGGTCTTAAATTTTGTCACAATATAGAAATTTGAGCTAGCTTTACTTGGGTGTTGTATTCGTGGCCCTCATAACTCTAAATCAAAAGTTACGCACGATTTAGTGCAGACATGTCAAGTTTATCGGCTAGTTATAATGATCATTCTAAAATGATCATTGATGCTCATTGAGCAAAGGTTTACAGATGAAGCATAATGCATGGTACCACACAGTTTTAGATAGATTGGATTTCTTGGAGGCTTTTTCGTAGCTATTTCGGTCCTTAAATTTTTCACAATATAGAAAGCTAGCTTAATGTGGGCATTAGATTTGTGTAATTCTAAACTCTACATCAAAAGTTGATTGGCCAGTTAAAATGATCATTCTAAACTGATCATTGGTGCTCCTTGAGTAAAGGCTTTTAAATTAAGCATGATGCATGGCATCGCACAAATGTTGTCATAGCTCTTTTAGTACCAAATGTTGTCACAATATGGAAAATTGAGCTAGCCTAGGTGCATTTGATTAAAGACTCTTCGAGGTCTAAGTCAAAAGGTAAAGACAATTAAGTGTGGACATGTCGAGTTGATCATCTAGTTAAAATGATCATTCTATCTGATCATTGGTGCTCCTTGAGTAAAGGCTTATAAATGAAGCATAATGCATGGCATCATGCAGTCTAAGATAGAGTGGATTACTTTGAGGCTTTATCGTAGCTATTTCGTTCTTAACTTTTTCACAATATATAAAATTGAGCTAGCTAACGTGGGCACTAAATTCGTGTAATTCTGAACTCTAAATAAAAATTTACAAACAATTTAATGAGGACATCTCAAGTTTATCGCCTAGTTAAATTTTTCATGCTAAACTGATCATTGATGCTCATTGAGCAAAGGTTTACAAATGAAGCATAATGCATGGCATCACGCAGTTTGGGATACATTGGGTTGCTTGGAGACTTTTTTGTAGCTATTTTGTTCTTAAATATTGTTTGCGTATAGAAAATTGAGCTAGCTTAACGTGGGCATTGGATTCGTGGCATTTAGAACTCTAAATGAAAAGTTACATACAATTTAGTGCACATATGTCAACTATATCGGCTAGTTAAATTGATTACTCTAAAATGATCATTAGTGTCATTAGGCAAAGGTTTACGAATGAAGCATAATGCATGGCAAGCAATGGTTTGATATAGACTGGATGACTTGGAGGCTTTGTCGTAGCTAATTCGGTCCTAAGTTTTTTTGCAATGTAAAAATTGAGCTAGCTTAATGTCGGCGTTAGATTTGTGTCATTCTGAACTCTAAATCAAAAGTTATGCACGATTTCGTGTGTACATGTCAAGTTTATCGGCTAGTAAAATGATCATTCTAAAATGATCATTGGTGCCCATTGAGCAAAGGTTTACATATGAAACATAACGCATGAACCTTGCAGTTGGGGATAGATTGGAATACTTGGAGGGTTTTTCATAGATATTTCCGTCTTAAATTTTGTCTCAATATAAGAAATTAAGCTAGCTCAACGTAGGAGTTGGATTCGTGTGATTCTGAACTCTAAATCAAAAGTTATGGAAGATTTAGTGCAGACCTATCAAGTTGATTGGCCAGTTAAAGTGATCATTCTAAATCAATAACTCTAAACTAATCATTTGTGCTCCTTCACTAAAGGCCTATAAATGAAGCATAATGCATGGCATCACACAGTGTAGGCTAGATTGGATTAGTTGTAGGCTTTGTGGTAGCTCTTTCTATTTTAAATGTTGTCACCATATAGAAAATTGAGCTAACTTTACATGGGAATTGGATTCATGTAATTCTAATTTCTACATCAAAAGTTACGGATGATTTAGTGTGTACATGTCAAGTTGATCGGCCGGTTAAAATTATCATTCTAAACTGATCATTGGTGCTCCTTGAGTAAAAGTTTATAAATGAAGCATAATACATTGCTTCACGCAGTTTGGGATAGATTGGATTATTTGGAGGCTTTGTCGTAACTCTTTTAGTCTCAAATGTTGTCACAATGTGGAAAATTGAGGTAGCATTGGATTGATGTCATTTTGAGATCTAAATCAAAAGTTAAAGACGATTTCGTGCGGCCATGTCAAGTTGATCAACTAGTTAAAATGATCTTTCTAAAGTGATAATTGGTTCTCCTTGAGTAAAGGCTTATAAATGAAGCTTAATGCATGGCATCTTAGTTATTTGTATCTTAAATTTTGTTACAATATAAAAAATTGAACTAGCTTAGCGTGGACATTGGATTCATGTCATTCTAAACTTTAAATCAAAAGTTATGGACGCTTTACTGCGCACATCTCAAGTTTAGCGGATAGTTAACTTGATCATTCTAAACTCATCATTGATGCTCAGTGAGCACGGGTTTACAAATGAAGCATTATGCATGGCATCACGCAATTTGTGATAGATTGGATTACTTGGAGGCTTTCTCATACCTACTTTGATCTTAAATTTTGTTTTAGTATAGATATTTGAGCTAGTCTTGGGTGTTGGATTCCTGGCACTCTAAACTTTAAATCAAAAGTTACAAATGATTTAGTGCACACATGACAACTTGATCCGCTTGTTAAAATGATAATTCTAAACTTATCACTGGTGGTCATTGAGCAAATGATTACAATTTAATCATAATGTATGGCATCACGCAGTTTGGGATACGTTGGATTACTAGGAGGTTTTATGTAGCTATTTCGGTCTTAAATTCTGTTATAGTATAGGAAATTGAGCTAGTTTAACATGGGCGTTGAATTCGTGTCATTATGAACTCTAAATCGAAAGTTAGTGATGATTTATTGTGCACATCTCAAGTTTATCGGCTAGTTAAAAAGAACATTCTAAACTGATCATTTATGCATATTGAACAAAGTTTTACAAATGAAGCATAATGCATAACATCACGAAGTTTGGGATAGATTGAATTACTTGGAAGCTTTATCGTTGCTATTTCGATCTTAAATATTTTCACAATATAGAAAATTGAGCTAGCTTAACATGGACGTTGGATTCATGTCATTCTAACTCTAAATCAAACGTTACAGACGATTTACTGCGGAAATGTCAAGTTCATCTGCCAGTTAAATTGATCATTCTAAACTGATCGTTGTAAACTGATCATGAGCTCTCTTTGAGTAAAGACTTGTAAATGAAACATAATGCATGGCATCACGCAGTTTAGGATAGATTGGATTACTTGAAGCCTTTTTGATAGCTTTTCATTCTAAAATGTTTTCACAATATAGAAAATTGAGGTATCTTAACGTGGATGTTGGATTCGTGTCATTTGAGCAAATGTTTACAAATGAAGCATTATGCATGGCATCACGCAGTTTGGGAAAGATTAGATTACTTGGAGGCTTTGTCCTAGCTTTTTCGGTCTTAAATTTTGTCACAAGATAGAAATTTGAGCTAGCTTTAGTTGGGTGTTGGATTCGTTGCAATCTGTACTATAAATAAAAAGTTAAAGACGATTATGTGCGGACATGACAAGTTGATTGGCTTGTTAAATGATCATTCTAAAATGATCAACTGTGCTCATTGAGCAAAAGTTTACGAATGAATCACAATGCATGACATCAAACAGTTTGGGATATATTGGATTACTTTTAGGCTTGGTCATAGCCATTTCGGCCATAAATTTTGTCCCAATATAGTAAATTGAGCTAGATTAACGTGGGTGTTGAATTCGTGCGGACATGTTAAGTTTATCGGCTAGTTAATTGATCGTTCAAAAATGATCATTGGTGCTCATTTAGCAAAGGTTTACAAATGAAGCATAATGCATGGCACCATGCAGTTTATGATAGATTGGATTGCTAGGAGGCTTTGCCGATGCTCTTTCGGTCTTCAATTTTGTCCCAATATAGAAAATTGAGCTAGCTTAATGTCAGCATTGGATGCATTCTATTCGGAACTCTAAATAAAAAGTTATGCATGATTTAGTGCGGACATGTCAAGTTTATCAACAAGTTAAAATGATCATTCTAAACTCATCATTAGCGCTCCATGAGTAAAGACTTATAAATGAAGCATATTGCATGGCATCATGCAGTGTCGGATACATTGGATTACTTGGATGCTTTGCGTAGCTCTTTCAGTCTCAAATGTTGTCACAATACAGAAAATTGAGCTAACTTTACATGGGTATTAGATTCATGTCATTTTGAGTTCTAAATGAAAAGGGAAAGATGACTTAGTGCGGACATGTCAAGTTGATCAGCTAGTTAAAATGATCATTCTAAACTGATCATTGGTGCTCACTGAGAAACGGTTTACAAATGAAGCATAATGTGTGGCATCACACAGTTAGGGATAGATTGGAAAACTTGGAGTCTTTTTCGTAGCTATTTCGGTCTTAATTTTTCCCAATATTGAAAATTGAGATAGCTTCACGTGGGAGTTGGATTCGCGTCATTCAGAAGTCTAAGTCAAAATTTACGGACGATTTAATACCGACATGTCAAGTTTATCAGCTAGTTAAATTGATCATTCTAATATTATCATTGGTGCTTATTGAGCAAAGCTTTACAAATGAAGTATAATGCATGGCACTACGTAGTTTGAGTTAGATTGGATTACTTGGACGCCTTTTCGAAGCTGTTTCACTCTTAATATTTTCAAAGAATATAAAATTGAGCTAGCTTAACGTGGGCGTTGTATTCTGAACTCTAAATCAAAAGTTACAAACCATTTACTGCATACATGTCAAGTGTATCGGCTACTTAAATTGATCATTCTAAACTGATCATTGGGGCTCATTGAGCAAATCTTTACAAATGAAGCATAATGGATGGCACCACGCAATTTGAGATAGATTGGATTACTTGGACGCTTTGTCATAGCTAATTCGGTCTTAAACTTTTTCAGAATATAGAAAATTTAGCTAGCTTCAGATGGGTGTTGGATTCTTGTCATTATGAACTTTAGTGCTAGCTTCACGTGGGAGTTGGATTCATGTCATTCAGAAGTCTAAATCAAAATTTTCGGACGATTTAGTACCGACATGTCAAGTTTATCGGCTAGTTAAATTGATCATTCTAATATTATCATTGGTGCTTATTGAGCAAAGCTTTACAAATGAAGTATAATGCATGGCACTACGTAGTTTCAGTTAGATTGGATTACTTGGACGCTTTTTCGAAGCTATTTCCGTCTTAAATTTTTCAAAGAATATAAAATTGAGCTAGCTTAACGTGGGCGTTGGAATCGTGTCATTCGGAAGACTAAGTCAAAAGTTATGGCCAATTTCGTGTGGACACGTCAAGTTTATCGGCTAGTTAAATTGATCATTGTAAAATTATCAATGGTGCACATTGAGCAAAAGTTTACAAATGAAGCAAAATGAATGGCACCACGCAGTTTCAGATATATTGGATTGCTTGGAGGCTTTATCATAGCTATTGCGGTCTTAAATTTTCTCTCTATATTGAAAATGGAGCTAGCTTAGCGTGAGCGTTAGATTCGTGTCATTTGGAGCTCTAAATCAAAAGCTACAGAGGATTTAGTGCGGACATGTCAAGTTGACCAGCCAGTTGAAGTGATCATCTAAACTGATCATTCTAAACTAATCATTCTAAACTGATAATGAATGCTCCTTGAGTAAATGCTTGTAAATGAAACATAATGCATGGCATCACGCAGTTTAGGAATGATTGGATTACTTGAAGGCTTTGTGATAGCTCTTTCATTCTAAAATGTTTTCACAATATAGAATATTGAGCTAGATTAACGTGGGTGTTGGATTGGTGTCATTTTGAACTTTAATGAGAAGATACGGACTATTTAGTGCTTACATGTCAAGTTCATCGGCAAGTTAAAATGATTATTCTAAACTGATGATTGGTGCTCCATGAGTAAAGACTTATAAATGAAGCATATTGCATGGCATCACGCAGTTTCGGATACATTGGATTACTTGGATTCTTTGTCGTAGCTCTTTCAGTCTCAAATGTTGTCACAGTACGGAAAATTGAGCTAACTTAACATGGGTATTAGATTCATGTCATTTTGAGCTCTAAATGAAAAGTTAAAGGCGACTAAGTGTGGACATGTCAAGTTGATCAGCTAGTTAAAATAATCATTATAAGCTTATCATTGGTGCTCATTTAGTAAAGGCGTATAAATGAAGCATAATGCATGGCATCACAAGTTTTGGATAGATTGGACTACTTGGAGGCTTTGCCATATCTATTTTGATCGTACATTTTATCACAATATAGAAATTTGAGCTAGTTTTAGTTGGGTGTTGGTTTCGTGGCACTACGAACTATAAATCAAAATTTACGGATGATTTCATGCGGACATGACAAGTTGATCGGCTCGTTAAAATGATCATTATAGACTGATCATTGGTCCTCATTAAGCAAATGATTACAAATGAAGCATGATGCATGGATTACTTGGAGGCCTTATCATAGCTATTTCAGTATTAAATTTTGTCACAATATAGGAAATTGAGCTAGATTAACGTGGGCATTGGATTCGTGTAATTCAGAACTCTAAATCGAAAGTTATTGCTGATTTAGTACGAATATGTCAAGTTTATCGGCTAGTTAAACTGATCATTCTAAAATGATCATTGGTGTTCATTGAGCAAAGGTTAACAAATGAAGCATAATGCACGGAACCACGCAGTTTGGCATAGATTGGATTACTCGGAGGCTTTGTCGTAGCTATTTCGGTCTTAAATTTTGTCACAATATAGAAATTTGAGCTAGCTTTACTTGGGTGTTGTATTCGTGGCACTCATAACTCTAAATCAAAAGTTACGCACGATTTAGTGCAGACATGTCAAGTTTATCGGCTAGTTAAAATGATCATTCTAAAATGATCATTGGTGCTCATTGAGCAAAGGTTTACAAATGAAGCATAATGCATGGTACCACACAGTTTTAGATAGATTGGATTTCTTGGAGGCTTTTTCGTAGCTATTTCGGTCCTACAATTTTTCACAATATAGAAAGCTAGCTTAACGTGGGAATTAGATTTGTGTAATTTTAAACTCTACATCAAAAGTAGATCGGCCAGTTAAAAGGATTATAAACTAAGCATAATGCATGGCATGGCATCATTCTAAACTGATCATTGGTGCTCCTTGAGTATAGGATTATAAATTAAGCATAATGCATGGCATCGCACAAATTGGGATAGATTCGATTACTTGGAAGCTTTGTCGTAGCTCTTCTTGTATCAAATGTTGTCACAATATGGAAAATTGAGCTAGCCCAGGGGCATTTGATTAATGACTCTTTGAGGTATAAATCAAAAGGTAAAGACAATTAAGTGTGGACATGTCGAGTTGATCAGCTAGTTAAAATGATCATTCTATCTGATCATTGGTGCTCCTTGAGTAAAGGCTTATAAATGAAGCATAATGCATGGCATCATGCAGTCTAAGATAGAGTGGATTACTTTGAGGTTTTATCGTACCTATTTCGGTCTTAACTTTTTCACAATATATAAAATTGAGCTAGCTAACGTGGGCACTAAATTCGTGTCATTCTGAACTCTAAATCAAAATTTACAGACAATTTAATGAGGACATCTCAAGTTTATCGCTTAGATAAATTGTTCATGCTAAATTGCTCATTGATGCTCATTGAGCGAAGGTTTACAAATGAAGCATAATGCATGGCATCACGCAGTTTGGGATAGATTGGATTGCTTGGAGACATTTTTGTAGCTATTTCGTTCTTAAATTTTGTTCCCGTATAGAAAATTGAGCTAGCTTAACGTGGGCATTGGATTCGTGGCATTTAGAACTCTAAATGAAAAGTTATATACGATTTCGTGCACATATGTCAATTATATCGGCAAGTTAAATTGATTTTTCTAAAATGATCATTAGTGCTCATTAGGCAAAGGTTTACAAATGAAGCATAATGCATGGCAAGCCATGGTTTGAGATAGACTGGATGACTTGGAGGCTTTGTCGTAGCTAATTCTGTCCTAAATTTTTTTCCAATGTAACAAATTGAGTTAGCTTAACGTCGGCGTTAGATTTGTGTTATTCTGAACTATAAATCAAAAGTTATGCAGGATTTTGTGTGGACATGTCAAGTTTATCGGCTAGTAAAATGATCATTCTAAAATGATAGTTGGTGCCCATTGAGCAAAGGTTTACATATGAAACATAACACATGAACCTTGCAGTTGGGGATAGATTGGAATACTTGGAGGGTTTTTCATAGATATTTTCGTCTTAAATTTTGTCTCAATATAAGAAATTGAGCTAGCTCAACGTAGGCGTTGGATTCGTGTGATTCTGAACTCTAAATCAAAAGTTATGGAAGATTTAGTGCAGACCTATCAAGTTGATTGGCCAGTTCAAGTGATCATTCTAAATCAATAACTCTAAACTAATCATTAGTGCTCCGTCACTAAAGGCTTATAAATGAAGCATAATGCATGGCATCACACAGTGTAGGCTAGATTGGATTAGTTGTAGGCTTTGTGGTAGCTCTTTCTATTTTAAATGTTGTCACCATATAGAAAATTGAGCTAACTTTACATGGGAATTGGATTCATGTAATTCTAAACTATACATCAGAAGTTACGGACGATTTAGTGTGTACATGTCAAGTTGATCAGGTAGTTAAAATTATAATTCTAAACTGATCATTGGTGCTCCTTGAGTAACGGCTTATAAATGAAGCATAATGCATGGCATCACGCAGTTTGGGATAGATTGGATTATTTGGAGGCTTTGTCGTAACTCTTTTAGTCTCAAATGTTGTCACAATAAGGAAAATTGAGGTAGCATTGGATTCATGTCATTTTGAGATCTAAATCAAAAGTTAAAGACGATTTCGTGCGGGCATGTCAAGTTGATCAACTAGTTAAAATGATCATTCTAAACTGATAATTGGTTCTCCTTGAGTAAAGGCGTATAAATGAAGCTTAATGCATGGCATCTTAGTTATTTGTGTCTTAACTTTTGTTATAATACAAAAATTGAGCTAGCTTAGCATGGACATTGGATTCATGTCATTCTAAACTTTAAATCAAAAGTTATGGACGCTTTATTGCGCACATCTCAAGTTTATCGGATAGTTAACTTGATCATTCTAAACTCATCATTGATGCTCAGTGAGCAAGGGTTTACAAATTAAACTCATCATTGATGCTCAGTGAGCAAGGGTTTACAAACGTTACAGATGATTTACTACGGAAATGTCAAGTTGATCTGCCAGTTAAATTGATCATTCTAAATTGATCATTCTATATTGATCATTCTATATTGATCATTCTAAAATGATCATGAGCTCTCTTTGAGTAAAGACTTGTAAATGAAACATAATGCATGGCATCACGCAGTTTAGGATAGATTGGATTACTTGAAGCCTTTTTGATAGCTTTTCATTCAAAATTTTTTTTCACAATATAGAAAATTGAGGTAGCTTAACGTGGATGTTTGATTTGTGTCAATTGAGCAATGGTTTACAAATGAAGCATTATGCATGGCATCATGCAGTTTGGGGAAGATTAGATTACTTGGAAGCGTTGTCGTAGCTCTTTCGGTCTTAAATTTTGTCACAAGATAGAAATTTGAGCTAGATTTAGTTGGGTGTTGGATTTGTTGCAATCTGTACTATAAATCAAAAGTTAAGGACGATTAAGTGCGGACATGACAAGTTGATCGGCTTGTTAATTGATCATTTTAAAATGATCAACTGTGCTCATTGAGCAAAAGTTTACGAATGAATCACAATGCATGACATTACGCAGTTTGGGATATATTGGATTACTTGTAGGCTTGGTCGTAGCTATTTCGGCCATAAATTTTGTTCCAATATAGTAAATTGAGCTAGGTTAACATGGGCGTTGGATTCGTGCGGACATGTTACGTTTATCGGCTATTTAATTGATCGTTCAAAAATGATCATTGATGCTCATTGAGCAAAGGTTTACCAATGAAGCACAATGCATGGTACCATGCAGTTTATGATAGATTGGATTGCTAGGAGGCTTTGTTGATGCTCTTTCGGTCTTCAATTTTGTCCCAATATAGAAAATTGAGCTAGCTTAATGTCAGCATTGGATTCATGGTATTCGCAACTCTAAATCAAAAGTTTTGTACTATTTAGTGCGGACATGTCAAGTCTATCAACAAGTTAAAATAATCATTCTAAACTCATCATTGGTGCTCCTTGATTAAAGGCTTATAAATGATGCATAATGCATGGCATCACGCAGTTTGGGATAGATTGGAATACTTGGAGCCTTTTTATAACTATTTCAGTCTTAAATTTTGTCCAAATATAGAATATTCAGCTAGCTTAACATGGGCGTTGGATTCGTGTCATTCTGAATTCTAAATCAAGAGTTACGGGAGACTTAGTGCGGACATGTTAAGTTGATCGGCCAGTTCAAGTGATCATTCTAAACTGATAATTCTAAACTAATCATTAGTGCTCCTTGAGTAAAGGCTTATATATGAAGCATAATGCATGTCACTACGCATTTTAGGTTAGATTGGATTATTTGAAAGCTTCATGGTAGCTTTTTCCATTTTAAATGTTGTAACGATATAGAAAATTTAGCTACCTTAACGTGGGCATGGGATTCGTGTAATTCTGAACTCTACATCAAGAGGTATGAACGATTTAGTGCGTACATGTTTAGTGGATTGGCCAGTTAAACTGATCATTCTAAACTAATCATTGGTGCTCCTTGAGTAAAGGTGTATAAATGAATCTTAATGCATGGCATCATGCAATTTGTGATAGATTGGATTACTTGGAGGCTTTCTCATACCTACTTCAATCTTAAATTTTGTCTCAATATAGAAATTTGTGCTAGTTTTACTTGTGTGTTGGATTCGTGGCACTCTAAACTCTAAATCACAAGTTACTGACGATTTAATGTGGACATGACAAGTTGATCCGCTAGTTTAAATGATCATTCTAAACTGATCATTGGTGCTCATTGAGCAAATGATTACAATTGAAGCATAATGCATGGCTTCACGCAGTTTGGGATACGTTGGATTACTTGGAGGCTTTATCGTAGCTATTTTGGTCTTAAATTTTGTCACAATATAGAAAATTGAGCTAGCTTAACATGGGCACTGGATTCATGTTATTCTGAACTCTAAATCAAAAGCTACACACGATTTCGTTCACACATGTCAACAATATCGGCATTGATTATTCTAAAATGATCATAAGTGCTCATTGGGCAAAGGTTTATAAATGAAGCATAATGCATGGCAAGCCAGAGTTTGAGATAGACTGGATTTCTTGGAGGTTTTGTCGTAGCTAATTCGGTCCTAAATTTTTTTCCAATGTAGAAAATTGAGCTAGGTTAACATTGGCGTTGGATTCGTGTCATTCTGAACTATTAGTCAAAACTTATGCACGAATTCGTGCGGACATGTCAAGTTTATCGGCTAGTAAAATGATCATTCTAAAATGAGCATTGGTGCTCATTCAGCAAAGGTTTACAAATGAAACATAATGAATGGCACCATGCAGTTTGGGATAGATTGGAATATTTGGAGGGTTTGTCAAACATATTTCGATCTTAAATTTTGTCTCAGTATAGAAAATTGAGCTAGCTCAACGTCGGCATTGGATTCGTGTGATTCGGAACTCTTAATCAAAAGTTACGAACAATTTAGTGCGGACCTATCAAGAGTATTAGCCAATTAAAGTGAACATTCTAAACCAATATTTCTAACAAATCATTAGTGCTCCTTCACTAAAGGCATATAAATGAAGCATAATGCATGGCATTACACAATAGGCTAGATTGGATTACTTGAAGGCTTTGTGGTAGCTCTCTCCGTCTTAAATGTTGTCACCATATAGAAAATTGAGCTACCTTTACATGGGCATTGGATTCGTGTAATTCTAAACTCTACATCAAAAGTTATGGACGATTTAGTGTGTACATGTAGAGTTGATCGGCCAGTTAAAATTATCATTCTAAACTGATCATTGGTGCTCCTTAAGTAAAAGCTTATAACTGAAGCATAATGAATTACATCACGCAGTTTGGGTAAGATTGGATTACTTGGAGGCATTGTCGTAACTCTTTTAGTCTCAAATATTGTGTCACAATATGGAAAATTGAGGTAGCTTAACGTATGCATTGGATCCATGTCATTTTGAGATCTAAATCAAAAGTTAAAGACAATTTTGTGCGGACATGTCAAGTTGATCAGCTAGTTAAAATGATCATTCTAAAATGAAAATTTGTTCTCCTTGAGTAAAGGCTTATAAATGAAGCATAACACATGGCATCATGCCGTTTGGGATAGATTGGATTACTTGTAGGCTTTATCGTAGTGATTTATGTCTTAAATTTTGTTTCAGTGTAGAAAATTGAGCTATCATAGCGTGGGCATGGGATTCGTGTCATTCTGAACTATAAATCAAAAGTTACAGATACTTTATTGTGCACATTTCAAGTTGGTCGGATAGTTAAATTGATCATTCTAAACTGATCATAGATGCTCAGCGAGCAAAGGTTTACAAATGAAGCATTACGCATGGCATCACGCAGTTTGGGAAAGATTGGATTACTTGGAGGCTTTGTCATTGCTATTTTGGTCTTAAATTTTGTCACAAGATAGAAATTTGAACTAGCTTTGCTTGGGTGTTGGATTGGTTGCACTATGAACTCTAAATCAAAAGTTACGGAAGATTTAGTGCGGATATGACAAGTTGATTGTCTTGTTAAAATGATCATTCTAAAATGATCAACTGTGCTCATTGAGCAAAAGTTTACAAATGAAGCACAATGATTGGCATCACACAGTTTGGGATAGATTGGAATACTTGTAGACTTGTTCATAGCTAGTTTGTCCATAAATTTTGTCCCAAAATATAAAATTGAGCTAGATTAACGTGGGCGTTGGATTCGTGTCATTCACAACTCTAAATCAAAAGTTACGCACGATTTAGTGCGGACATGTCAAGTTTATCGGGTAGTTAAACTGATCATTCTAAAATGATCAGTGGTCCTCATTGAGTAAAGGTTTACAAATGAAGCATAATGCATGGCACCAAACAGTTTAAGATAGATTGGATTAGTTGGAGGCTTTGTCGTAGATATTTTGGTACTACATTTCTTCACAATAATGTGAGCTAGCTTCAATTTCTTAATCAAAAGTTACACACAATTTCTTGCTGACATGTCAAGTTTATCGGCTAGTTAATTGATCATTCTAAAATGATCATTGGTGCTCATTAAGCAAATATTTACAAATAAAGCATAATGCATGGTACCACGCAGTTTCTGATAGATTGGATTGCTAGGAGGCTTTGTCGATGTTCTTTCGGTCTTCCAATATAGAATATTGAGCTAGCTTAATGTCATCATTGGATTCGTATCATTCGGAACTCTAAATCAAAAGTTACGCACGATTTAGTGCGGACATGTCAAGTTTATAAACAAGTTAAAATGATCATTCGAAACTGATCATTGGTGCTTCTTGAGTAAATACTTATAAATGAAGCATAAAACATGGCATCACGCATTTTGGGATAGATTGGATTACTTGAAGGCTTTGTCGTAGCTATTTCGGTCTTAAATTTTGTCACAATATAGAAAATTGACCTAGCTTAACGTGGGTGTTGGATTTGTGTCATTCTGAACTCTAAATCAAAAGTTACAAACAATTTAGTGCATACATGTCAAGTTGATCGGCCAGCTAAAATGAATTCTAAACTGATCATTGGTCCTCATGGAGTAAAGTCTTATAAATGAAGGATAATGCATGGCATCACGCAGTTTGGAATAGGTTGGATTACATGGAGGCGTCGTTGTAGCTATTTTGGTTTTAAATTTTGTCACAATACTGAAAATTGAGCTAGCTTAACGTGAGCATTGGATTCATGTCATTCTGAACTCTAAATCAAAAGTTACGGGAGATTTAGTGAAGACATGTCAAGTTCATTGGCTAGTTAAATCGATCATTCTAAACTGATCATTGGTGATCATTGACCAAAGGTTTACAAATGAAACATAATGCATGGCATTAGGTAGTTTCGGAGAGATTAGATCACTTGGAGGCTTTATTGTAGCTATTTCGGTCTTAAATTTAGTCACAATATAGAAAACTGAGCTAGCTTAACATGGGTGTTGGATTCGTGTCATTCTGAACTCTAAATCAAAAGTTACTGACGATTTAGTGCAGACATGTGAAGTTGATCCATCAGTTAAAATGATAATTCTAAACTGATCATTGGTGCTACTTGAGTAAAGGCTTATAAAAGAAGCATAATGCATGGTATCACGCAGTTTGGAATAGGTTGGTTTACATGGAGGCTTCTTTGTTGGTATTCCGGTTTTAAATTTTTTCATAATAATGAATATTAAGCTAGATCAACGTGGGAATTGGATTCATGTCATTAAGAACTCTAAATCAAAAGTTAAGGGCGATTTAGTGTAGACATGTCAAGTTCATTCACTAGTTAATTTGATCATTGGTGCTCATTGAGCAAGGTTTTACAAATGAAGCATAATGCATGGCATCAGGTAGTTTGGGATAGATTGGATTATTTGAAAGCTTTATTGCAGCTATATCGGTCTTAAATTTATTCACAATATCAAAAACTGAGCTAGCTTAACGTAGACGTTGGATTCGTGACATTCTGAACTCTAAATCAATAGTTATAGACGATTTAGTGTGAGCAAGTCAACTGGATCGGCCAGTTAAAATGATACTTCTAAACTGATCATTGGTGCTGCTTGAGGAAAGGCTTATAAATGAAGCATAATGCATGATATCAAACAGTGTGGGATAGAATGGTTTAGGTCGAGGCTTCGTCATAGCTAGTTTGGTCCGAAATTTTTGCACCATACTGAAAATTGAGCTAGCTTAATGTGGGCACTAGATTCATGTCATTCTGAACTCTAAATCAAAAATTACGGGTGATTTAGTGCAGACATGTCAAGTTCATTGGCCAGTTAAAATGATAATTCTAAACTGTTCACTGGTGCTCCTTGAATAAAGGCTTACAAATGAAGGATAATGCATGGCATCACGCAGTTTGAGATAGGTTGGAATACGTTGAGGCTTCGTCGTAGCTATTTCGGTCTTAAATTTTGTCACAATACTGAAAATTGAGCTAGCTTAATGTTGGCATTGGATTCATGTCATTCTCAACTCTAAGTCAAAAGTTTCGGCTGATTTAGTGCTGACATATCAAGTTCATTGGCTAGTTAAATTGATCATTCAAAACTGATCATTGGTGCTCATTGAGAAAAGGTTTACAAATGAAGAATAATGCATGGCATTAGTCAGTTTGGGATAGATTGGATTAGTTGGAGGCTTTATATTAGCTATATCGGTCTTAAATTTAGCCACAATATAGAAAACTGAGCTAGCTTAACATGGGCGTTGCATTCGTGCCATTCTGAACTCTAAATAAAAAGTTATGGACGATTTAGTGCGGACATGTCAAGTTGATCGGCCAGTTAAAATGATAATTCTAAACTGATCATTTGTGCTCCTTGAGTAAAGGCTTATAAATGAAGGATAATGCATGGCATCACGCAGTTTGGGATAGGTTGGATTGCATGCAGGCTTGATCGTAGCTATTTTGGTCTTAGATTTTATCAAAATACTGAAAATTGAGCTACCATAATGTGGGCATTGGATTCATGTCATTTTGAACTCTAAATCAAAAATTACGGGTGATTTAGTGCAGACATGTCAAGTTCATTGGCTAGTTAAATTGATCATTCTAAACTGATCATTGGTACTCATTGAGCAAAGGTTTACAAATGAAGCATAATGCATGGCATTGGGCAGTTTGGGATAGATTGGATTACTTGGAGGCTTTATTGTAGCTATATCGGTCTTAAATTTATTCACAATATCAAAAACCGATATAGCTTAACGTGGGCGTTGTATTCGTGTTATTCTGAACTCTAAATCAAAAGTTACGGACGATTTAGTGCAAACAAGTCAAGTTGATCGGCCAGTTAACATGATAATTCTAAACTGATCATTGGTGCTTCTTGTGTAAAGGCTTATAAATGAAGCATAGTGCATGACAACAAATAGTTTCGGATAGGTTGGTTTTGGTGGAGGCTTCGTGATGAGGACATCTGGTCGTATGTCCAGCCAGGAGACCAGACTGGCCAACCAGGAAGCTTGCCTGAGACAGACGGGCCATTTGGCACGTCTGCCGGCCCAAGCAGTACCGCCGGACCCTCGACCAATAGGACCGGACCGTCAACATTGCCGGCGGAGAGGCCCAAGCTTCCAGCACCCTTGGTGGTGGCGTGGATGACACCGCTGGTCCCTTGGTGACGCCGCCGACTCCGGGATCAACTTGGCCGTTCTTGAAGGCATTCCGGCCAGTACCTCGCACAGTCCAGCCGGTACAGCCGATCCAGCCGAGTACACGAGCATTTCAACTTCTACACAAGGAAACTCGGACCAGATAAGCTTCCAGCTTCAGGACATCCATCTAGAGGAAGTCTCCACACCAGTAGTGCCACCAGGAGCTATGACAAGGAGCAGATCAAGAGCACTCTTTCACCAGTTCAGCTTATGGGTCGACAAGCTCCTAGAGGAAGATCAACTAAGGACAATGGGCCAGAATGATACAAGCCTTGATTCAAGGATGTATGCGTGTGGGCTGTTTGTAGAAGATTAGGTGAGAAACTCAACCTTAGGCTTCTGGATAGGGGTTTTCTGGTTGGTAAACGATGGAAGGGTGAAGTGAACCACACGAGGGGTGATGAACCTCGTGATAAATCACAAACTTAGAGCTAGGAGGGCTGGTCTCAACTAGGATCTAAGCGCACAAGTCTCTCTTGAGAGAAAGCTCGTAGGGAAAAAGTTCTACTTTATTAATAATCAAAAAGGTTGTCGAACTACAATGCTGGAAGGAGCCTTATTAATATGCTCGACAGCTTGACCTTCTAGGGTCGACCCAAATAAGAAAAGGAAAACTTACAAAAGTGCACAAAGGAAAAGATACAAAAGTGTATAATCGAAAAAGGACCTATTCCTAAAATGTTTTTGACTCAATAAAAGTAAATATTCTAGATCCTACCCTGCAAAACAGAAATAGGCAAATATTCTTATTGAAAACTTACCTTAACTTACCTCATGGCCAAGAAATGGAAGGTGGCCGTCCTTGTGGCATGCACGCGCCTTGCTCCTAGTCTTC
The DNA here is from genome assembly GCA_018901935.1 of Pugionium cornutum. Classification (NCBI taxonomy): domain Eukaryota; kingdom Viridiplantae; phylum Streptophyta; class Magnoliopsida; order Brassicales; family Brassicaceae; genus Pugionium; species Pugionium cornutum. The sequence goes on from CM032155.1 coordinate 12,429,152, forward strand.
GACTTGGAGTAGGGTTATATCTTTGGGCCCTGACCTCTCTTGCCACTAAAGCCCAAGTCTCTGATGTTCCTTGTGTTGTTGAGAAGCCTTTGGACTCTAAATTGCTCTTCTGGCCCATTGTCCTTAGCTGCTCTTCCTCTAGAAGCTTGTCGACCCATAAGCTGAATTTGTGGAAGAGTGCTCTTGATCTGCTTCTTGTCATTGCTCCTGGAGGTACCACTGGTGTAGATACTTCCTCTAAGTGCATGTCCTGGAGCTGGTAGCTCATTTGGTCCGAGTCCTCTTGTGTAGAAGTGGAAGTGTGCGTGTACTCGGCTGGATGGCCTGTACCGGCTGGATTGTGCGCGGTACTGGCCGGAATGACTTCAGGACTGGCCAAGTTGATCCCGGAGTCGGCGGTGTCATCAGGGGGACCGGCGGTGTCATTCACGTCCCCACCAAGTGTGCCGGAAGCTTGGGCCTCTCCGCCGGCGATGTTGACCGGTCTGGTCCTATAGGTCGAGGGTCCGGCGGTACTGCCTGGTCCGGCAGGCGCGCCAGATGGTCCTGCTGTCTCGGGCAAGCTTCCTGGTCGGCCAGTCTGGTCTCCTGGCTGGATGTACGACCTGATGTCCTCATCATTCCCTCCCTCTTCAGTGGGTTTTGTCCTCAAAACTGGATCATCTGCATGGAAAGGGGAAAGAACGTATTGGACACATTAAACTCACCTGGAAGCTCGATCCGGTAGGCGTTGTTGTTGATCCTCTCGAGCACTCTGAATGGTCCATCTCCTCTTGGTGCTAGCTTGGAACTCCTTAGGTTTGGGAACCTCTCCTGCCGTAGGTGTAGCCACACCCAATCGCCTGGTTGAAAGATCACCTCCTTTCTTCCTTTGTTGGCATGAGTCACGTACTGTCCGGTCCTCTTCTCCAAGTTTTCTGCTACCTTCTGGTGTAGCCTCCTTATGAACTCTGCTTTGGATGCTCCGTTGAGGTTGGTCATCTCAGCTGGTGGCAGTGGTGTTTGCTCCAGTGGGGTGAGAGGGTTGAAGCCGTATACCACTTCAAATGGTGTCTTCTTGGTTGCTGAGTGCACGGCTCGGTTGTAGGCGAACTCAATGAATGGCAGGCACTCCACCCAAGTCTTTAGGTTCTTCCCTAGTGTTGTTCTGAGAAGAGTTGATAGGTGTCCTGTTGACAACTTCAGTTTGGCCATCGGTTTGAGGATGGCAAGTGGTTGAGAAGAGTAGCTTCGTGCCTAGTTTTCTCCAAAGGGTCCTCCAGAAATGGCTGAGGAACTTGGTGTCCCTATCTGATACGATGGTCCTTGGCACTCCATGAAGCCGTACTACCTCCCTGAAGAACAGCTCAGCTGTTTGTGTGGCATCATTGACATTGGCACATGGGATGAAATGTGCCATCTTGGAGAATCTGTCCACCACTACAAAGATTGCATCTTTGTGGTTGATCTTGGGCAGACCTAGAACAAAATCCATCGAGATGTCCACCCATGGATGTGTTGGTATGGGCAGTGGGAGATACAACCCGTGAGGTTGCACTCGGGACTTTGCCTTCTTGCAAGTGATGCATCTTGCACAATGTGCTTCTACTGTCCTCTTGATGTGTGGCCAGTAGAAGTGCTCCTTGACCACTGCTAGAGTCTTGTCGACACCAAAGTGGCCCATGAGTCCTCCTCCATGAGCTTCTCGGATGATAAGTTCCCTTAGTGATCCTTGTGGTATGCACAGCCTTCTTTCTCGGAACAAGAATCCCTCATGGATATAGAATTTGCCATGACTCCCTGTGCTACACTCCTTGTAGCTCTCAGCAAGGTCAGGATCATCCTTGTATAGATCCTTGATGTGCTCGAATCCTAGGACCTTTGCCTCCATGGTTGATATCAAGGCAAACCTCCTTGATAGTGCATCGGCTACCACATTGTCTTTGCCCTTCTTGTACTTGATGATGTACGGAAGGTCTCTATGAACTCCATCCACCTGGCATGTCTCCTCTTGAGATTGGTTTGCCCTCTGAGGTGTTTGAGAGTCTCGTGATCAGTGTGGATCACAAACTCCTTGGACAGCAAGTAATGCTGCCAAGTCTCCAATGCTCGGACAAGGGCATAAAGCTCCTTGTCATAAGTGGGGTAGTTCAGTGAGGCACCACCTAGCTTCTCACTGAAGTATGCCACTGGTCTCCCTCCTTGGGTTAGCACTGCTCCTATGCCTATTCCAGAGGCATCACACTCCACTTCAAACGTCTTGTTGAAGTCGGGAAGGACTAGCACTGGTGCGTGTGTAAGGCTGTCCTTCAAGGCCTGGAATGCCTTCTCCTGAGCTTCTCCCCAGCTGAATCCCACGTTCTTCTTCACTACTGCCAGTGGTGAGGCAATACTGCTGAAGTTGGGCACGAATCTCCTATAGAAGCTGGCCAGTCCGTGGAAGCTCCTCACTTGGCTGATGTTTCCTGGTGTTGGCCATTCTTGTATGGCTCGAATCTTCTCTTCATCAACCTGTAGGCCCTGTGAACTCACAACAAAACCTAAAAAGACAAGCTTATCAGTATAAAAGGTGCACTTCTTGAGATTGGCATAAAGCTCTTCTTGTCGAAGGGTTTTAAGTACCATCTCAAGATGTGTGAGGTGTTCCCGTAGGCACTTACTATAAACTAGTATATCATCAAAGTGAGGCACTTGAACTATAAACAAGTATGTCATCAAAATAAACTACTACGAACTTACTGATGTACGCCCTAAGAACTTGGTTCATAAGGCATGAAGGTGCTTGGGGCATTAGTCAAGCCGAATGGCATGACTGTCCACTCGTAGAGCCCTTGCTTTGTCTTGAAAGCAGTCTTCCACTCATCACCTTCCTTCATTCTTACCTGGTGGTATCCACTTTTGAGGTCTATCTTGGAGAAGACCGTGGCTCCACTCAGCTCATCTAGCATGTCATCCAGTCATGGTATTGGATGCCTATACTTGACTGTGATGTTGTTGATTGCTCGGCAGTCCACGCACATGCGCCAAGTCCCATCCTTCTTGGGCACTAGTAGCACTGGTACAGCACATGGACTGAGGCTCTCTCGAACATATCCTTTCTCCAGGAGCTCCTTGACTTGCTTCTCAAGCTCCTTGGACTCCTCTGGACTCATCCGGTAGGCTGGCCGGTTGGGCAGGGCTGCTCCGGGCACTAGATCAATCTGATGTTCTATGCCGCGTAAAGGAGGCAAGCCAGCTGGTATCTCCTCTGGAAATACATCCTGGAATTTGTTGAGGAGTGTTGCTACTTCATGAGGTAGCTCTATCTGTCCCTGTTCTATACTCAACACTTCCTTGAAAACCATTAGTAACATTAAGTCCTTTGAGGCTAAAGCTCTCCGGACATGACTAGGTTGAATAAGAAAGTTAGACTTGACAAGTTTCTTTTCCTTACTCATTTGGAGTTGTAGCTCATGTACTTGGGCAGGTGTAAGAGGAGCTAGGCTGACCTTCCTCTTGTCATGCACGAAGGTGTAGAGATTGGTTCTGCCATCATGCCTGGTCTCTTTGTCAAACTGCCATGGTCTTCCTAGCAGAAGATGGCCAGCTTGCATGGCCACCACGTCGCACATGACTTGGTCTTGATACTTGCCCACACTGAATGGCACAGTGACTTGCTCATGAATCTTGAGCTCCACTTTGTCATCAAGCCATCTCAGTCTATATGGTCGAGGATGTCGTGTCCTCTCTAGACCTAGCTTATCAACCATATACGCACTAGCAACGTTAGTGCAAGAACCACCATCTATGATGAGGTTACATACCTTTCCTTTGATGGTGCAACGGCTGTGGAAGATGTTCTCCCTTTGGATGGTCTCTGAAGGATCCACCATTGCACTGAGGATACGTCTAGTGACCAGCACTTCCCCCACATCAGGGTACTCAATGTCACCGTACTCTCCTTCTGGTTCATTGTCCTCTTCATCTTGGGACTCATATTCTCCTGCCTCCGTAATCAGCATGACTCGGTTGTTTGGGCACTCCTTGAGATGTGTCCACGTCCCCTGCACTTGAAACAAGTTATGTCACGTGATCTTTGAGGGTTAGAAGACTTACCAGGCTCTCTGGTCACGGGTGGGTTCAGGAGGCTTGCTCTTGAACCTTGACTCGATCTCTACGCTTTTGCCTTTGTCCACAGTCTTAGGCATGTTGCTTGGTGTCCAAGGTGTCTTAGGCTTGCTGCGGATGTCTTGGCTCTTACGTTTGATGTGCTGTTCAGCTTGCATAGATAGGTGGAACAAGTCCTTGAAGTCGTTGTAGATTTGCCTTTCCACCTTGCAGCTGATCCTTTCTTGAAGTCCATCCAAGAATTGCGCCATCAATGCTTCTTCATCATCATTGAGCTCCAATCTGTTCCTTAACCTCTCGAACTCTTCATAGTACTCCTCTACTGATCTGGTACCCAAACGTCTGTAAATCCCTATGGAAGGGGTGGAACATACCTTGTCGCATGAGGTCTTTCATGTCCACCCATGAGTCTACGGGGTCTCATTCTCTTCCTCCTTCTGTCAGATACCTCACGATCCCACCAGATGAGGGCATTGTCCGTGAGTTGTGCTACTGCCATTGAGACTCTCCTAGGTCCTGGTTGGTTGTAGTGATCAAAGATATGATCCATTCGCTTCTCCCAATCTAGGTAAGCCTCGGGGGTCTACTTTTCCTGCAAAAGTTGGAGGAGTTAGTTTAACATCAGGATGAATTACCCGGGTATAGGTGTGTTCATCTCCATCCTCATGACGTCTAGGAGGCATTCTTGGTCTCTGGTGAAGACCATATGGCTCAAAGCCATCATCTTCTGCCTCTGGTTGCCGTGGAGGTCCTCTCGGCCTATGGTGATAGTTATGAGGTTGTGTTTCCTCATCTCCATCTGGCTGGGGTTCCTCCTGTTCGTGCCGTGTCCTAAGGTACTCAGGACCCTCAGGACGGTCTTGCTCAGCTCTCATGTGCCTTATGGCCTAAAATCTTACTGGTCTTTCCACGCGCTCCAACCTCTCGCCTATGGATGCGAGTTGTGTTTGGAGTGTGGTGAACATGGCCATCATGGCTTCAGCTGTGTCTCTATTCTCTTCTCCCATGGTGTGCTACAAAGAAAGAAGATAATTAGGGTGCTCCTAAATTATTAGGAGAGTTTCTTTTTATATGGGATTTGAAAAAATGCAAAAAGGAAAATCCTAAGGAAAGGAAATTCGAAAAAAAAGGAAACTTCCTAGACAACTTGTGCTAGCTGTCCAATTCGAATTCTTTAGTATCTTTTCTATTTTCTTTTTCTTTTCTTTTTAATTAGACTTAATAATAAAGGAAATATGACTTAAACAAAAAGGAAAACGTGTATGCAATGCAAAAAGTGAATCTAAACCCTAGTGATACACGTAGGAGGCTAGATGCACTCGGTTTGGAGTTTGAGGTTATTTTTTTGATTTTTCTTGAATGCGACTTAAACTAATGCAAGAACACAAAACAAAACAAGAAAAAGGATAGAAACAACCTGGTTTAGGAGCTTTAAGCTCTGATACCAAAATGATACAAGCCTTGATTCAAGGATGTATGGTGTGGGCTGTTTGTAGAAGATTAGGTGAGAAACTCAACCTTAGGCTTCTGGATAGGGGTTTTCTGGTTGGTAAACGATGGAAGGGTGAAGTGAACCACGAGGGTGATGAACCTCGTGATAAATCACAAACTTAGAGCTAGGAGGGCTGGTCTCAACTAGGTTCTAAGCGCACAAGTCTCTCTTAGAGAGAAACTTGTAGGAAAAAGTTCTACTTTATTAATAATCAAAAGGTTGTCGAACTACAATGCTGGAAGGAGCCTTATTAATATGCTCGACAGCTTGACCTTCTAGGGTCGACCCAAATAAGAAAAGGAAAGTTTACAAAGTGCACAAAGGAAAAGATACAAAAGTGTATAAACCAAAAGGACCTATTCCTAAAATGTTTTTGACTCAATAAAAGTAAATATTCTAGATCCTACCCTGCAAAACAGAAAGAGGCAAATATATTCGAATTGAAAACTTACCTTAACTTACCTCATGGCCAAGAAATGGAAGGTGGCCATCCTTGTGGCATGCACGCACCTTGCTCCTAGTCTTTGACTTGGAGTAGGGTTAGGAATCTTTGGGCCCTGACCTCTCTTGCCACTAAAGCCCAAGTCTCTTATGTCCCTTGTGTTATTGAGAAGCCTTTGGACTCTTCTTTGCACTTCTGGCCCATTGCTCTTAGTTGATCTTCCTCTAGGAGCTTGTCGACCCATAAGCTGAACTTGTGGAAGAGTGCTCGTGATCTGCTCCTTGTCATTGCTCCTGTTGCACTACTGGTGTGGAGACTTCCTCTAGATGCCTGTCCTAAAGCTGGTAGCTTATCTGGTCCGAGTTTCCTTGTGTAGAAGTAGAAATGCTCGTGCACTCGGCTGGATTGGCTGTACCGGCTGGACTGTGCGAGGTACTGGCCGGAATGCCTTCAGGACCGGCCAAGTTGATCCCGGAGTTGGTGGCATCACCAAGGGGACCGGCGGTGTCATCCACGTTGCCACCAAGTGTGCCGGCAGCTTGGGCCTCTCTGCCGGCAATGCTGGTTGATCTGGTCCTATTGGTTGAGGGTCAGGCGGTACTGCTTGGGCCAGCAGGCGTGCCAGATGGCCCGGCTGTCTCGGGAAAGCTTCCTGGTCGGCCAGTCTGATCTCCTGGCTGGACATACGACCTGCTGTCCTCATCAGATCTAATGCTACTAATGGTTTTCAAAGAAGTGTTGAATGTAGAAAAAGAACAGGTAGAGCTACCTCCTGAAGTGGCAACTCTCCTCAACAAGTTCCAGGATGTTTTCCCAGAGGAGATACGAGCAGGCTTGCCTCCTTTACGTGGCATAGAACACCAGATCGACCCAGTGCCCGGAGCAGCCCTGCCCAACCGGCCAGCCTACAGGATGAGTCCAGAGGAGTCCAAGGAGCTTGAGAAACAAGTCAAGGAGCTCCTGGAGAAAGGATATGTTCGAGAGAGCCTCAGTCCATGTGCCGTACCAGTGCTACTATTGCCCAAGAAGGATGGGACTTGGCGAATGTGCGTGGACTGCCGACCAATCAACAACATCACAGTCAAGTACCGGCATCCGATACCACGGCTGGATGACATGCTAGATGAGCTGAGTGCAGCCACGATCTTCTCCAAGATAGACCTCAAGAGTGTATACCACCAGGTCAGGATGAAGGAAGGTGATGAATGGAAGACTGCTTTCAAGACAAAGCAAGGGCTCTACGAGTGGATGGTCATGCCATTCGGTTTGACTAATGCCCCAAGCACCTTCATGCGCCTTATGAACCAAGTTCTTAGGGTGTACATCAGTAAGTTTGTAGTGGTTTATTTTGATGATATATTAGTTTATAGTAAGTGCCTACGGGAACACCTCACACATCTTGAGATGGTACTTAAAACCCTTCGACAAGAAGAGCTTTATGCCAATCTCAAGAAGTGCATCTTTTGTACTGATAAACTTGTCTTTTTAGGTTTTGTTGTAAGTTCACAGGGTCAACAGGTTGATGAAGAGAAGATTCGAGCCATACAAGAATGGCCAACACCAAGAAACATCAGCCAAGTGAGGAGCTTCCATGGACTGGCCAGCTTCTATAGGAGATTCGTGCCGAACTTCAGCAGTATTGCCTCACCATTGACCGGAGCTCGATCCGGTAGGCGTTGTTGTTGATCCTCTCCCGTACTCTGAATGGTCCATCTTCTCTTGGTGCTAGCTTGGAACTCCTTAGGTTGGGGAACCTCTCCTGCCGTAGGTGTAGCCACACCCAATCGCCTAGTTGAAAGATCACCTCCTCTCTTCCCTTGTTGGTATGAGTCACGTACTGCCCGGTCCTCTTCTCTAAGTTTTCTGCTACCTTCTGGTGTAACTTCTTTATGAACTCTGCCTTGGATGCTCTGTTGAGGTTGGTCATCTCTGCTGGTGGCAGTGGCGTTTGCTCCAATGGGGTGAGAGGGTTGAAGCCGTATACTACTTCAAATGGTGTCTTCCTGGTTGCTGAGTGCACGGCTCGGTTGTAAGCAAACTCTATGAATGGCAGGCACTCCACCCAAGTCTTGAGGTTCTTCCCTAGTGTAGTCCTGAGATGAGTTGATAGTGTCCTGTTGAGAACTTCAGTTTGGCCATCGGTTTGAGGATGGTAGGTGGTAGAGAAGAGTAGCTTCGTGCCTAGCTTCCTCGAAAGGGTCCACCCGAAATGGCTTAGGAACTTGGTGCCCCTGTCTGATACGATGGTCCTTGGCACTCCATGAAGCCGTACTATCTCCTTGAAGAACAGCTCAGCTGTTTGCTTGGCATCATTTACATTGGCACACGGAAGATTGCATCTTTGTGGTTGATCTTGGGCAGATCTAGAACAAAGTCCATTGAGATGTCCACCCATGGATGTGTAGGTATGGGCAGTGGGAGATACAACCCGTGAGGTTGCACTCGGGACTTTGCCTTCTTGCAAGTGATGCATCTTGCACAATGAGCTTCTACTGTCCTCTTGATGTGTGACCAGTAGAAGTGCTCCTTGACCACTGCTAGAGTCTTGTCGACACCAAAGTGGCCCATGAGTCCTCATCCATGAGCTTCTTGGATGATAAGCTCCCTCAATGATCCTTGTGGTATGCACAGCCTTCTCTCTCAGAACTAGAATCCGTCATGGATGTAAAACTTGCCATGACTCCCTGTGCCACACTCCTTGTAGCTCTCAGCAAAGTCAGGGTCATCCTTGTATAGGTCCTTGATGTGCTCAAATCCTAAGAGCTTTGCCTCCATGGTGGATATCAAGGCAAACCTCCTTGATAGTGCATCGGCTACCACATTGTCTTTTCCCTTCTTGTACTTGATGACGTACGGGAAGGTCTCTATGAACTCCATCCACCTGGCATGTCTCCTCTTGAGATTGGTTTGCCCTCTGAGGTGTTGGAGAGTCTCATGATCAGTGTGGATCACAAACTCCTTGGACAACAAGTAATGCTGCCAAGTCTCCAATGCTCGGACAAGGGCATAAAGCTCCTTGTCGTAAGTGGGGTAGTTCAGTGAGGCACCACCTAGCTTCTCACTAAAGTATGCCACTGGCCTCCCTCCTTGGGTTAGCATTAGTCAAGCCGAATGGCATACGAGTGGACAGTCATGCCATTCGGCTTGACTAATGCCCCAAGCACCTTCATGCGCCTTATGAACCAAGTTCCTAGGGCGTACATCAGTAAGTTTGTAGTAGTTTACTTTGATGACATACTAGTTTATAGTAAGTGCCTACGGGAACACCTCACACATCTTGAGATGGTACTTAAAACCCTTCGACAAGAAGAGCTTTTTGCCAATCTCAAGAAGTGCATCTTTTGTACTGATAAACTTGTCTTTTTAGGTTTTGTTATAAGTTCACAGGGACTACAGGTTGATAAAGAGAAGATTCGAGCCATACAAGAATGGCCAACACCAGGCAACATCAGCCAAGTAAGGAGCTTCCACAGACTGGCCAGCTTCTATAGGAGATTCGTGGCCAACTTCAGCAGTACTGCCTCACCACTGACGGCAGTAGTGAAGAAGAACGTGGGATTCAGCTGGGGAGAAGCTCAGGAGAAGGCATTCCAGGCCTTGAAGGACTGCCTTACACATGCACCAGTGCTAGTCCTGCCCGACTTCAACAGGACGTTTGAAGTGGAGTGTGGTGCCTCTGGAATAGGCATAGGAGCAGTGCTAATCCAAGTTCATTGGCTAGTTAAATTGATTATTCTAAACTGATCAATGGTGCTCATTGAGCAAAGGAGTTTACAAATGAAGCATAATGCATGGCATTAGGCAGCTTCGGATAGATTGGATTACTTGGAGGCTGTATAGTAGCTATTTCGGTTTTAAATTTATTCACAATATAGAAAACTGAACTAGCTTAACGTGGGCGTTGGATTCGTGTCATTCTGAACTCTAAATCAAAAGTTACGAACGATTTAGTGCGAACAAGTCAAGTTGATCGGCCATTTAAAATGATAATTCTAAACTGATCAGTGGTGCTCCTTGAGTAAAGGATTATAAATGAAGCATAATGCATGTCATCAAACAGTTTGGGATAGGTTGGTTTAGGTGGAGGCTTCGTCGTAGCTATTTTGCTCCGAAATTTTTTCACAATACTCAAAATTGAGCTAGCTTAACGTGGGATTGGATTCATGTGATTATGAACTCTAAATAAAAAATTAGTGTTGATTTAGTGCTGTCATGTCAAGTTCATTGGCTACTTAAATTGATCATTCTCAACTGATCATTGGTGCTCATTGAGTAAATGTTTACAAATGAAGCACAATGCATGACATTAGACAGTTTGTGATAGATTGGATTACTTGTAGTCTTTAGTGTAGCTATTTCGGTCTTAAATTTAGTCACAATATAGAAAACTGAGCTAGCTTAACATGGGCATTGGATTCATGTCATTCTGAACTCTAAATAAAAATTTACAGACGAATTAATGCGGACATGTCAAGTTGATCGGCCAGTTAAAATGATAATTCTAAACTGATCATTGGTGCTCCTTGAGTAAAGGCTTATAAATGAAGGATAATGCAAGGCATCATGCAGTTTGGGATAGATTGGATTACATGGACGCTTCGTCGTATCTATTTCCGTCTTAAATTTTGTCACAATACTGAAAATTGAGCTAGCTTAACGTGGGCATTGGATTCATGTCATTCTAAACTCTAAATCAAAAGTTATGGGCGATTTAGTGCAGACATGTCAAGTTCATTGGATAGTTAAATTGATCATTCTAAGCTGATCATTTGTGCTCATTCAACAAAGGTTTACTAATGAAGCATAATGCATTGCATTAGGCAGTTTGCGATATATTGGATTACTTGGAGGCTTTATTGTAGCTATTTTGGTCTTATATTTAGTCACAATATAGAAAATTGAGCTACCTTAACATGGGTGTTGGATTCATTTCATTCTGAACTCTAAATCAAAAGCTATGGACTATATAGTGCGGACATGTCAAGTTGATCGGGCAGCCAAAATAATAATTCTAAAATGATCACTGGTGCTCCTTGAGTAAAGGCTTATAAAGGAAGCACAATGCATGCTATCACACAGTTTCGGATACATTGGATTACTTGGAGGCTTTGTCATAGCTCTTTCAATCTAAAATATTGTCGAAATATTGAAAATTGAGATAGCATCACGCAATTTGGGATAGGTTAGATTACATGGAGGCTTTGGCGTAGCTATTTTGTACTTAAATTTTTTCACAATACTGAAAATAGAGCTAGCTTAATGTGGGCAATGGATTCATGTCATTCTGAACTCGAAATCAAAAGTTATGGGTAATTTAGTGCAGACATGTCAAGTTCATTGGCTAGTTAAATTGATCATTTTAACCTGATCATTGGTGCTCATTGAGCAAAGGTTTACAAACGAAGCATAATGCATGGCATCAGAGAGTTTGGGATAGATTGGATTACTTGGACGCTTTATTATAGCTATTTCGGTCTTAAATTGATTCACAATATAGAAACCTGAGTTAGTTTAACGTGGGCATTGGATTTGTGTCATTCTGAACTTTAAATCAAAACTTATGGACGATTTAGTGCGAATAAGTCAAGTTGATCGGCCACCTGAAATGATAATTCTAAACTGATCACTGGTGCATCTTGAGTAAAGGCTTATAAATGAAGAATAATGCATGGCATCAAACAGTTTGGGATATGTTGGTTTAGGTGGAGGCTTCGTCGTAGCTATTTTGGTCCGAAATTTTTTCATAATACTTTTAAAATTGAACTAGCTTAACGTGGGCATTGGATAGATGTCATTCTGAATTTTAATTAAAAAACTACGGGCGATTTAATGCCGATATGTCAAGTTTATTGGCTAGTTAAATTGATCATACTAAATGGATCATTGGTGCTCATTGAGCAGAGGTTTACAAATGAAACATAATGCATGGGATCAGGTAGCTTGGGACAAATTGAATTACTTGGAAGCTTTATTGTACTATTTTGGTCTTAAAATTAATCACAATATAGAAAACTGAACTATCTTAACGTGCGCGTTGGATTTGTGTTATTCCGAACTCTAAATCAAAAGTTTCGGATGATTTAGTGCGGACATGTTAAGTTCATCGGCCAGTTAAAATGATAATTGCCGATCTTTAAGTAAAGGCTTAGAAATGATGCATAATGCATGGCATCACACAGTTTGGGATACATTGGATTACTTGGAGGCTTTGTTGTGGCTCTCTGATTCTCAAATTTTGTCACAATATTGAAAGTTGAGCTAGATTAAGGTGAGCCTTGGATTCATGTCATTTTGAGTTCTAAATCAAAGATTATTTAGTGTGGATATGTCAAGTTGATCACTTAGTTAAAATGATCGTTCTAAACTGATCGTAAGTTCTCATTGAGCAAAGGTTTACAAATGAAGCAAAATGCATGGTGTCACGCAGTTTGGGATAGATTGGATTACTTGGAGGATTTTTCATAGTTCTATCCATTTAAAATTTAATCACAATATAGAAAACGGAACTAGGTTAACGTGGGCTTTGGATTCGTGTCATTCTGAACTCTAAATCAAAAGTTACGAATGATTTAGTGCAAATAAGTCAAGTTGATCGGCCATTTAAAATGATAATTCTAAACTAATCAGTGGTGCTCCTTGGGTAAAGGCTTATAAATGAAGCATAATGCATGTCATCAAACAGTTTGGGATAGGTTGGTTTAGGTGGAGGCTTCGTCATACCTATTTTGGTCCGAAATTTTTTCACAACACTCAAAATTGAGTAACTTAATGTGGGCATTGGATTCATGTAATTATGAACTCTAAATCAAAAATTACGGGTGATTTAGTGCTGTCATGTCAAGTTCATTGGCTATTTAAATTGATCGTTCTAAACTTACCATTAGTGCTCACTGAGCAAAGGTTTACAAATGAAGCATAATGCATGGCATTAGACAGTTGGAGATAAATTGGATAACTTGGAGCCTTTATTGTAGCTATTTCGGTATTAAATTTAGTCACGATATAGAAAATTTAGCTAGCTTAACATGGGCATTGGATTCATGTCATTCTGAACTCTAAATCAAAACTTACGGACAAATTAGTGCGGACATGTCAAGTTGATTGGCCAATTTGAGATACATTGGATTAAATGTTGTTACAATATTGAAAATTCAGTGAGATTAATGTAGGTGTTGGATTCATGTCATTTTGAGCTCTAAATCAAATGTTAAATATGATTTATTGTGGACATGTCAAGTTGATCAGCTTGTTAAAATGATCATTTTAAATTGACGATTGGTGCTTATTGATAAAAGGTATACAAATGAAGCATAATGCATGACATCACGCAGTTTGGGATAGATTGGATTACATGGAGGCTTTGTCGTATATCGGTCTTAAATTTAATCACAATATAGAAAATTGAGCTAGGGTAACGTGGGTGTTGGATTTGTGTTATTCCAAATTCTAAATCAAAAGTTATGGACGATTTAGTGCAGAAATGTCAAGTTGATCGGCTAGTTAAAATGATAATTCTAATATGATCGTTGGTGATCATCAAGTAAAGGCTTATAAATAAAGCATAATGCATGGCATCACACAGTTTGGGTTACATTGGATTACTTGGAGGCTTTGTCGTGGCTCTCTGATTCACAAATTTTCTCTCAATATTGAACGTTGAGCAAGATTAATGTGGGCATTCGATTCATGTCATTTTGAATTCTAAATCAAATGTTAAAGATGATTTAGAGTGGATATGTCAAGTTGATCACCTAGTTAAAATAATCATTATAAACTGAGCATTGGTGCTCATTGAGCAAAGGTTTACAAATAAAGAATAATGCATGGCATCACGCTGTTTGGGACAGATTCGATTACTTGGATGATTTGCCGCAGCTATTTCCGTCTTAAATCTAATCAGAATATAGAAAACTGAACTAGGTTAATGTGCGCATTGGATTCGTGTCATTCTGAACTCTAAATCAAAAGTAACGGACAATTTAGTGTGGCATGTCAAGTTCATCGGCCAGTTAAAATGATCATTCTAAACTTATCACTGGTGCTCCATAAGTAAAGGCTTATAAATGAAGCATAATGTATGACATCAAATAGTTTGGGATACATTGGATTACTTGGAGGCTTTGCCGTAGCTCTCTCTGTCTCCAACATTGTTACAATATTGAAATTGAGCTTGATTAACGTGGCCAGATGTTTCATGTCATTTTGAGCTTTAAATCAAATGTCATAGACAACTTAGTGCGGACATGTCAAGTTGATCATCTAGTTAAAATGATAATTCTATATTGATCATTGTGCTCATTGAGCAAAGGTTTACAAATGAAACATAATGCATTGCATCATGCAGTTTGGGATATATTAGATTGCTTGGAGGATTTGTTATAGCTATTTCATTCTTAAATTTTGTCACAATATAGAATATTGAGCTAGCATAACGTGCGCGGTGGAATTGTGTCATTATGAACTCTAAATCAAAAGTAATGGATGATTTAGTGCTGACATGTCAAGTTGATCCGACAATTAAAATGATCATTCTAAACTTATCATTGGTGCTTCTAGAGTAAAGGCTTATAGATGAAGCATAATGCATGGCATCACGCAGATTGGGATACATTGCATTACTTTGAGGCTTTAGTTTCTCGTAGCACTTTCAGTCTCAAATGTTGTCATAATATTCAAAATTGAGCTAGATTAATGTGGCCATTTGATTTACGTCATTTTGAGCTCTAAATCAAATGTTAAAGAACATTTGGTGCAGACATGTCTAGCCGATCAGCTAGTAAAAATGATCATTCTAAATTGATCATTGGTGTTCATTGAGCAAAGGTTTACAAATGAAGCATAATGCATCGCATCACGCAGTTTGGGATAGATTGGATTACGTGGACACTTTGTCGTAACTATTTCGGTCTTACATTTTGTCACAATTTAGAATATTCTGCTAGCTTAACGTCAGTACTGGATTGGTGTCATTCTGAACTCTGAATCAAAAGTTACGGACAATTTAAAATGGACATGTCAAATTCATCGGCCAGTTAAAATGATTATTCTAAACTGATCATTGGGGCTTCTTAAGTAAAGAATCATAAATGAAGCATAATGCATGTCATCGCATAGTTTGGGATACATTGGAATACTTGGAGGCTTTGTCGTAGTTCTTTCAGTCTCAAATGTTATCACAATATTAAAAATTGACCTAGATTAACGTGGTTGTTGGATTCATGTCATTTTGAGCTCTAAATAACCTGTAAAGACGATTTAGTACAGACATCTCAAGTTGATCAGCTAGTTAAATTGATAATTCTAAAGAGATCATTGGTGCTCATTGAGCAAAGGTTTAAAATGAAGCATAATGCATGGCATCATGCAGTTTGGGATAGATTGGATTACTTGGAGGTTTGCCATTGCGATTTCTGTCATAAATTTTGTAACAATATATAATATTAAGCTAGCCTAACATGGGCGTTGGATTCGTGTCATTCTGAACTCTAAATCCAAAGTCACAGACGATTTAGTGTGGACATGTCAATTTCATCGGCCAGTTAAAATGATCATTCTAAACTTATCATTGGTGCTCCATGACTAAAGGCTTATAAATGAAGCATAATGCATCACATCACGCAGCTTGGGTACATTGGTTTACTTGGAGGCTTTGTCGTACCTCTTTCTGTCTCAAATATTGTCACGATATTGAAAATTGTGCTAGATTAACATGGCCATTGGATTCATGTCAATTTGATCTCTAAATCTAATGTTAAAGACAATTTAATGCGGACATGTCAAGTTGTCAGCTAGTCAAAATGATCATTCTAAAATGATCATTGGTGCTCATTGAGCAAAGGTTTACAAATATAGCATAAGGCATGATATCACGCAATTTGGGATATATTGGATTACTTCGAGGCTTTGTTGTTGCTATTTCGATTATAAATTTTTTTAACAACATATAATATTGAGCTAGCTTAACGTGGGCGTTGGATTCGTGTCATTCCGAACTCTAAATCAAAAGTTACGGACGATTTAGTATGGAAATGTCAAGTTGATCGGCCAGTTAAAATGATAATTCTAATATGATCATTGGTGCTCCTTAAGTAAAGGGTTATAAATGAATCATAATGCATGACATCACACAGTTTGGGATACATTGGATTACTTGGAGGCTTTTTCGTAGCTCTCTGTCTCCAATTTTGTCACAATATTGAAAGTTGAGCTAGATTAATGTGGGCCTTGGATTCATGTTATTTTGAGCTCTAAATAAAATGCTAAAGACGATTTAATGCGGACATGTGAAGTTCATCAGCTTGTTAAATTGATAATTCTAAACTGATCATTGGTGCACCTTGAGTAAAGGCTTATAAATGAAGCATAATGGATGGCATCACGCAGTTTGGGATACATTGGATTACTTGGAGGTTATGTCGTAGCCCTTTCAGCCTCAAATTTTTTCACAATATTGAAAATTGACGTAGATTATCGTGGCCATTGGATTCATGTTATTTTTAGCTCTAAATCAAATGTACAAACAATTTCGTGAGGACATGTCAAGTTGATCAGCTAGTTCAAATGATCAATCTAAATTGATCATTGGTGCTCATTGAGCAAAGGTTTACAAATGAAGCATAATGCATGACATCAATCAGTTTTGGATAGATTGGGTTACTTGAAGGCTTTTTCGTAGCTATTACGCTCTTAAATTTAATCACAATATAGAAAATCGAGCTAGCTTAACGTGTGCTTTGGATTCCTGTTATTCTGAACTCTAAATCAAAAGTTACTGACGATTTAGTGCAGACATGTCAAGTTGATCGGCCAGTTAAAATGACAATTCTGATTTCATCATTGGTGCTCCTTAAGTAAGGGCTTATAAATGAAGCATAATGCATGACATCATGCAGTTTGGGTTACATTGGATTACTTGGAGTATTTGCCATAGCTTTCAGTCTCAAATTCTGTTATAATATTGAAAGTTGAGCTAGATTAATGTGGGCCTTGGATTCATGTCATTTTCAGCTCTAAATCAAATGTTAAAGACATTTTAGTGTGGATATGTCAACATGATCACCTAGTTAAAACGATCATTCTAAACTAATCATTGGTGCTCATTGAGCAAAGGTTTACAAATGAAGCATAATGCATGGCATCACGCAGTTTAGGGTAGATTGGATTACTTGGAGGCTTTGTCGTAGCTCTTTTTGTCTCAAATGTTGTTACAATATTGAAATTAAGCTAGATTCACATGACCGTTGGATTCATGTCATTTTGAGCTTTAAATAAAATGTAAAGACGATTTAATACAGGCATGTCAAATTGATCAGCTAGTTAAAATGATCAATCTAAATTGATCATTGGTGCTCATTGGACAAAGGTTTACAAATGAAGCATAATGTATGACATCAGACAGTTTTGGATAGATTGGATTACTTGGAGGCTTTGTCGTAGTATTTTGGTCTTAAATTTAATCACAATATAGAAAACTGAGCTAGCTTGACGTGGGCTTTGGATTCTTGTTATTCTGAACTCTAAATCAGAAGTTACTTAAGATTTAGTACGGACATGTCAAATTGATTGGCCAGTTATATTGGAAATTCTAATCTGATCATTGGTGCTCCTTATGTAAAGAATTATAAATGAAGCACAATGCATGGCACCACACATTTTTGGGATACATTGGATTACTTTATGGCTTTGTCGTAGCTCTCAGTCTCAAATTTTGTCACAATATTGAAAGTTGAGCTAGATTAATGTGGGCCTTGGATTCATGTCAGTTTGAGCTCAAATCAAATGTCAAAGACGATTTAGTGGGTACATGTCAAGTTCATCGGCTTGTTAAATTGATAATTCTAAGCTGATCATTGGTGCTAATTGAGCAAAGGTTTACCAATGGAGCATAATGCATGTCATGACGCAGTTTGGGATAGATTCGATTACTTGGAGGCTTTGTCATTGCTATTTCTGCATAAAGTTTTTCACAATATATGTTATTAAGTGCTCCTTAAGTAAAGGCTTATATCCCAAGTTATAGACGATTTAGTGTGGACACGTCAAGTTCATCGGCCAGTTAAAATGATCATTCTAAAATGATCATTGGTGCTCCTTGAGTAAAGGCTTATAAATGAACCATAATGCATGTCATCACGCATTTTGGGATACATTGGATTACTTGGAGGCTATAGCTCTTTCACTCTCAAATTTTTTTACAATATTGAAAATTGACGTAGATTATCATGGCCATTGGATTTATGTTATTTCGAGCTCTAAGTCAAATGTAAAGACAATTTTGTGCAGACATGTCAAGTTGATAAGGTAGTTAAAATGATCAATCTAAATTGATCTTTGGTGCTCATTGAGCAAAGGTTTGAAATGAAGCATAATGCATGACATCACGTAGTTTTGGATAGATTGGATTACTTGGAGGCTTTGTCGTAGCTATTTCGGTCTTAATCACAATATAGAAAATTGAGCTAGCTGAATGTGGGCTTTGGATTCCTGTTATTATGAACTCTAATCAAAAGTTACTAACAATTTAGTGTAGCCATGTCAAGTTGATCGGCTAGTTAAAATGATAATTCTAATCTGATCATTGGTGCTCCTTAAGTAAAGGCTTATAAATGAAGCATAATGCATGCGATCACGCAGTTTGGGATGCATTGTATTACTTGGAGGCTTTGTCGTAGCTCTTAGTCTCAAATTTTATCACAATATTGAAAGTTGAGCTAGATTAATGTGGGCCTTGCATTCATGTAATTTGAAGCTCTAAATAAAATGTTAAAGACCATTTAGTGTGGATATGTCAAGTTGATCACCTAGTTAAAACGATTATTCTAAACTGATCATTGGTGCTCATTGAGAAAATGTTCACAAATGAAGTATAATGCATGGCATCATGCAGGTTGAGATAGGTTGGATTACTTGGAGGCTTTGTCATTGCTATCTCTGCATAAAATTGTTAACAACATATAATATTTAGCTACCTTAACGTGGGCAATGGATTCGTGTCATTCTAAACTCTAAATCCAAAGTAACAGACGATTTAGTGTGGACATGTCAAGTTCATCGGCCAGTTAAAATGATCATTCTAAACTGATCATTGGTGCTCCTTGAGTAAAAGCTTATAAATAACGCATAATGCATGGCATCACACAGTTTGGAATACATTGGATTACTTGGAAGCTTTGTAGTAGCTCTTTCAGTCTCAAATGTTACCACAATATTTAAAATTGAGCTAAATTAACGTTGCCATTGGATTCATGCCAATTTGAGATCTAAATCTAATCTTAAAGACAATTTAACGCATACATGTAAAGGTTATCAGCTAGTTAAAATGATCATTCTAAGCTGATAATTGGTGCTCCTTAAGTAAAGGCTTATTAATGAAGCATAATGCATGGCATTACACATTTTGGGATACATTGGATTACTTGGAGGCTTTGTCGTAGCTCTTTCAGTCTCAAATGTTGTCACAATATTGAAAATTGAGCTAGATTAACATGGTTGTTGGATTCATGTCATTTTGAGCTCTAAATCAAATGTAAAAACGATTTAGTGCGGACATGTCAAGTTGATCAGCTACTTAAAATGATCAATCTGAATTGATCATTGGTGCTCATTGAGCAAAGGTTTACAAATGAAGCATAATGCATGACATCACACAGTTTTGGATAGATTGGATTAAATGGAAGCTTTGTCTTAACTGATCATTTATGCTCATTGAGCAATGGTTTAGAAATGAAGCATAATGCATGGTATCACGCAGTTTGGGATAGATTAGATTACTTGGAGCCTTTGTATTAGCTATTTGTGTCTTAAATTTGGTCACAATACAAACAATTTAGCTAGTTTAACGTGGGCATTGGATTCATGTCATTCTGAACTCTAAATCAAAAGTTAGGGGCACTTTAGTGCGGACATGTCAAGTTCATCGCGTAGTTAAATTGATCATTTTAAACTGATCATTGGTGCTCATTGAGCAAAGGTTTTCAAATGAAGCATAATACATGGCATCACGCAGTTTGGAATAGATTGGATTACTTGGTGTCTTTGTCCTAGCTATTTCAGTATTATATTTTGTCAAAATATAGAAAATTGAGCTCATTTAACATGGGTGTTGCACTCATCTCATTATAAGATCTAAATAGAAAGTTACAGATGGTTTAGTGCTTGCATGTCAAGTTCATCAGATAGTTAAAATGATCAATCTAAACTGATCATTGGTGCTCCTTGAGTTAAGGCTTATAAATGAAACATAATGCATGGTATCACGCAGTTTAGGATAGATTGGATTACTTGGAGGCTTTGTCGTAGCTATTTCGTCTTAAATTTAATCACAATATAGAAAATTGAGCTAGCTTAATGTGAGCGTTGGATTCATGTCATTTTGAGCTCTAAGTCAAACATTAAAGAAGATTTAGTGCGGACATGTCAAGTTGATCAGTTAGTTAAAATGATCATTCTAAAATAAACATTGTTGCTCATTGAGCAATGGTTTATAAATGAACCGTAATGTTGCTCATCACAAAGTTTGGGATACATTTGATTACCTGGAGGCCTTTTCGTAGCAATTTTGGTATTAAATTTTGTCACAATATAGAAATCTGAGCAAGTTTCACGTGGGCGTTGGATTCGTGTCATTCTGAATTCTAAATCAAAAGTTACGGACAATTTATTGTGGACATGTCAAGTTGATCACTTAGTTCAAATGATCATTCTAAGATGAACATTGGTGCTCATTGAGCAATGGTTTACAAATGAACCGTAATGTATGACATCACGCAGTTTGGGATAGATTTGATTACTTGATGGCTTTTTCATATCTATTTCGGTATTAAATTTTGTCACGATATAAAAATCTGAGCAAGTTTAACGTGGGCGTTGGATTCGTGTCATTCTGAGCTCTAAATCAAAAGTTACGGACGATGTAGTGTGGACATGTCAAGTTGATTGGATAGTTAAAATGATAATTCTAAGTTGATCATTGGTGCGCCTTGAGTAAACTCTTATAAATGTAGCACAATGCATGACATCACGCAGTTTGAGATACATTGGATTACTTAGAGGCTTTGTCATAGCTCTTTCAGTCTTAAATATTGTCACATTATTGAAAATTGACCTAGATTGACGTGGGGGTTTGATTCATGACATTTTGAGTTCTAAATCAATTGTTAAAGACGATTTAGTGCAGACATATAAAGTTGATCAACTAGTTAAAATGATTATTGTAAACTTATTATTGGTGTTCCTTGAGAAAAAGTGTACAATTGAAACATAATATATGGCATCACGCAGCTTTGGTCATAAATTTTGTGACAATATAGAATATTGACCTAGTTTAACATGGGCGTTGGATTCGTGTCATTCTAAACTCTAAATCAAAAGTTACTGACAATTTAGTGCAGACATGTTAAGTTGATCGGCTAGTTAAAATGATAATTCTAAACTGATCATTGGTGCTGCTTGAGTAAAAGGTAATAAATGAAGCATAATGCATGGCATCACGCAGTTTAAGATACATTGCATGACTTAGAGGCTTTCTCGTAACACTTTCTGTCTCAAATGTTGTCACAATATTGAAAAATGAGTTTGATTAATGTTATTGTTGGATTCATGTCATTTTGAGCTCAAAATCAAATGATAAAGACGATTTATTGCGTATATATCAAGTTGATCAGGTAGTTAAAATGGTCATTGGTGCTCATTGAGCAAAGGTTTACAAATGAAACATAATGCATGGCATCACACAGTTTGGGATAGATTGGATTACTTGGAAGTTTTGTCGTAACTATTTCGGTCTTAAATTTAATCACAGTATAGAAAACTGAGCTAGCTTAACGTTGGGTTGCATTCGGCTCACTCTAAACTCTAAATCAAAAGTTACGAACAATTTAGTGCGGACATGTCAAGTTGATCGGCTAGTTAAAATGATAATTCAAACTGTTCATTGGTGCTCCTTCAGTAAATGCCTATAGATGAAGCAGAATGGATGGCATCATGCTGTTTGGGAGACATTAGATTTCTTGAAGGCTTTGTTGTAGATCTTTCAGTCTCAAATGTTGTCACAATATTAAAAATTGACCTAGAATAACATGGACGTTGGATTTATGTCATTTTGAGCTCTAAATCAAATATTAAATACGGTTTAGTGCGGACATGTCAAGTTGATCAGCTAGATAAAATGATCATTCAAACTGATCATTGGTGCTCATTAAGCAAAGGTTTACAAATGAAACATAATGCATGGCATCACGCAGTTTGGGATAGATCGGATTACATGCAAGCTTTGTCGTAGCTATTTCTGTCTTAAATTTAATCACAATATAGAAAACTGAGCTAGCTTAACGTTGGGTTGGATTTGGCTCACTCTAAACTCTAAATCAAAAGTTGGGGACGATTTAGTGTGGACATGTCATGTTGATCGGCCAGTTAAAATGATAATTTCAAACTGTTCATTGGGTCCTTGAGTAAAAGCCTATATATGAAGCAGAATGGATGGCATCACGCTGTTTGGGAGACATTAGATTACATGGATGCTTTGTCGTAGATTTTTCAGTCTCAAATGTTGTCACAATATTGAAAATTGATCTAGATTAACGTTGGCGTTGGATTCATGTCGTTTTGAGCTCTAAATGAAATGTTAAAGACGGTTTAGTGCGGGCATGTCAAGTTGATCAGCTAGCTCAATGTGGCCGTTGGATTCTTGGCATTCTGAACTCTAAATAAAAAGTTTTAGACGATTTAGTGCGGACCGGTCAAGTTGATAGGTCTGTTGAAATGATAATTCTAAACTGATCATTGGTGCTCCACCAGTAGAGGCTTGTAAATGAAGCATAATGCATGGCATCACACAATTTGGGATACACTGGATTATTTGGAGGCTTTGTCGTAGCTTTTTGAGACTATTCTGAAATGTTGTCAGAATATTGAAAATTGAGCTAAATTAAGGTGGGCGTTAGATTCATGTCATTTTAAGCTCTAAATCAAATATTAAAAACGACTGAGTTGAGACATGTCAAGCTTATAAACTAGTTAAAATGATCATTCTAAACTGATTATTGATGCTAATTGAGTAAAGGTTTATAAATGAAGCATAATGCATGGAATTCAAAAGTTTGGGATTGATTGGATTACTTGTAGGCTTTATCGTAGCGATTTTGGTCTTAAATTTAATCACAATAATGAGCTGGCTTAACGTGGGCGTTGGATTCGTGTCATTCTGAACTATAATTCAAACGTTTAGGATGATATAGTGCGAACAAGTCAAGTTGATCAGCTAGTTAAAATGATCAATTTAAACTGATAACTAGTGCTCATGGAGCAAAGGTTTACCAATGAAGCATAATGCATGGCATCACTTATTTTGGCATACATTGGATTACTTAGAGGCTTTGTCGTAGCTCTTTCAGTATCAAACATTGTCACAATAAAGAAAATTGAGCTAAATTAACGTGGGCGTTGGATTCATGTCATTTTGAGCTCTAAATCAAATGTTAAAGACGATTTAATGCGGACATGTAAAGTTGATCAGCTAGTTAAAATGCTCATTCTAAATTGATCATTGATGCTTATTGAGCAAATATTAACAAATGAAGCGTAATACATGGCATCCATCCGTTTGGAATAGATTGGATTACTTGTAGGCTTTGCCATAGCTATTTCTGTCTAAACTTTAATCACAATATAGAAAGTCTAACTAGTTTAGCGTGGGCGTTGGATTCGTGTCATTCTGAACTCTAAATCAAAGCTTACGGACGATTTAGTGCAGACATGTCAATTCTAAAGAGACAGCCAGTTAAAATGATCATCTAATCTGATCATTTCTGCTCCTTGATTAAATGCTTATAAATGAAGCATAATTCAGGGCATCACGCAGTTTGGGATATATTCGATTACTTGGAGGCTTTATCCTTGCTATTTATGTCTTAACTTTAAGGGAAAAAACCTGAAAAATACAAAAAGTTGATAATATTTGCTTAAAAATATACAAACTTTTTTTACTCCCATTTTAAACCATGAACTAAAAACTTTATCTTAAAATATATCAACTATCTAATTTCGTGATTTTGACACCGACTATCTAACAGGCGTTGACGCTGTTAACAAAGTTAATTACACGGTGTTAAATTTTTTTAATGTGGTTTAAACTTAGCTTAATCCTAACCCAAACAAGATGTAATCTGACTGAATTAAATTCCACAGCATCAATATCCACAAACAACTACACATTCAAACCGAGTAAATAAGTGACAAGAACAAACTGATTTAAGATTAGAAAACCTAACATTAAACATACTTCTTCGTCATCAGGTCGGCATATAGTTTCATCAGAATTCTCAATCGTTCGCGGAATCATCTTTTGTGGAGGCTATGAAGGAAGAAGAAAAACAAATTTAGAATTCAAACACAACACAGCTAAAATCCCTTAAAAAAACTTCAGATCTCTGTACCTCTTCACCAAGCTCTACAGCTCGTTTCTCAGCGGCTTCACGAGCCTTAATCTTCTTCTGCTTCTCAACTTTCCTCTCATGCTTCTGCTTCGCATATACTTTGGATCTCTTATCTTTATTATTTATCATCAAAGGAAGTATCACACTCTTCTCCATCCCGTTGAAGCTGGATCTTCTGCGATTTTTAGCTTCGATTTCTTCACCATCACCGTCACCCTTCTTTCACTTTAGGGATTTTCAGCTTGAATTTTCCTCCTTCGATTTCGAGTTCTTATTTTCGGTTTGGAAGGCTCCTATTTTCGACAAGGATGGAATATGTTTTGTTTGGATTAGGGTTAAGTTAAGTTTAAACAGCGTTAAAAAAACTTAACGCCATCTAATTAACTCTGTTAACAGAATTAAAGAATGTTAGATAATCGGTGTCAAAATAACGAAATTAGATAGTTGATGTATTTTAAGACAAAATTTTTAGTTCGTGGTTTAAAATGGGAACCACAAAAATTTGTGTATTTTTCTAGCAAATGTTATCAAGTTTGTGTATTTTTAAGGTTTTTTCTCTAACTTTAATCACAATATAGAAAATTGAGCTAGCTTAACGTGGGCGTTTGATGCGATCCTGATGATGATCAAGCCCCTGATCAACTCCAAATGGTTGTGGAAGAGTGGATGAATGGATTAAAGTTGTGGAATGAGTGAAACGATGGTGTAACTTGCGGATGTGTGAGCTATTAAGTGGATGGATCAGAGAACAAGGGGAAATGGATAATACTTTTCAAGGATGGTGGATTTTCAAGGATGGTGGAAAATCCTTGGACTATCTGCTTGCTCTGTGTGAATGAAAATGGCCAGGCACGTTGGCAAAGGGGTGATTCGATTTGAAACTTCCAATGTTGATAAAGATCCCTTAGACTTTCGGCTTTTCAGAAAAATGAGAAAGTGTTCTAAAATTCTTTATTCAAGAGGATGATCAAACGAGATTAAAAAGGTGATTTGCTACTAAAATATTTGATGATTCAGAAAGAAAGATACAAGAGAGCATTTATAGTAGTCTAGGAAATTGAAAATGACTCCTAAAATTCTACCAAAACAATAAAGGAAATACTTAGGGAATTACAAAGACAACTAAGACAAAGACTAAGAAGTAAATAATGTTTTGACTTGATTTTTCCTCTCTTATTTCGTGGATGATGAGATAGAATGGGCCTTGATTCACCAAAAGGCTGTGGTAAAGTACCTTGGGCTTTCCTCATTGAAAGCCTAGCTTACAAAACCCATTGGGACAAAACTAAGAATAGGGCAAAAGAGTACAATCCAAGGCACCTCTCTTGGTGAGGTTTAGGTGGCTTGAATTACAACCAATGTGGTTGGATTAGCACACACTAAACTGGCTGAATGGTGTTGATAAGGTGCTGTAGTGTTCTCTTATGTTTGTCGTGCTTGGATCGGGTAATGGGGCCATTGAAGATTTGTAGGCTTTCATCTACAATATCCGCGGGTTCTAGATGCTCCTTAGCATCATTAGTGGCTTCTTCCTCCTCTGGTTCAAGCTGCGCTTTAGGTTTTGGTTCTTTGCTGGCCATGCTCACATCAAGTGGTATCAGACCCACTCCAGACCAGGTTGTATCTCTACAAATCCGTTTGCAAGTGGTATCAGACCCACTCCAATCAGCACCGTTGAGGTTCTAAGAAACTGTTTTTGTTAATCCGAGTTTATCACCTTTTTTGAATATTTTAGAGATTAAAACCTGAATGAAACTTGTTCTTAAGACTTAATAGAACCAGGAGTACCAATTAAAAACGTTTCAAAACGAATCTAAAGTTGTTAGACTCACCAAATTCAAAACCGGAGTTCAAAGGGTCTAGAACATGCTTTGCTAGAGTTTGTTTTTGTTCTTGTGTCTTTATTTCAGCGAATTGTTGTGTCAGTTTCTGTGTTTTACTTTGAACCTTTTTACTTTTAGTTGTCTTAATTTGTCAGGTACCATGGTAGGAACCAGCAATAATGGAGAAGAATCTTCAAATTCCAACAAACAACTCCTTGATTCCTTTAAAGCCATGATGGATCAAAGTATGGCAACCATGAGAGCTCAAATAGAAAGATCCATCAATGACCGACTTAGGATAAACCCGCCACCTTCTGATACTGAGCAATACTACAGTTACTCATCTAGGTTACAACACCCTAGGAGAAGGCGGCCAAGAGACGACCAACCGCATAGGAGTAACCAACCCAACACAACACAACCCAATCCTCCTTTGGCTGGCCTTAAAATCAAGATTCCCTGTTTCCATGGAACCAATGACCCTGAGCAGTATCTAGAGTAGGAAAAGAGGATAGAAATAGTCTTTGATTGTAGGGAATACACTCAGGATAGTAAGGTTAGAGTAGCACCAACCGCTTTTAAAGATTATGCCTTAAGTTGGTGGGATGAATTAGTTACTTCTAGGAGAAGGGCTTTGGATTTTCTTATAGATTTGTGGAACCAGATGAAATTAATCATGAGGAAAAGGTTTATACCTAGGCACTACCATAGGGAACTTCACTTCATGCTTAGAAACCTATCTCAAGGATCTAGAACCATGGAGGAGTACTTTAAAAAGATGGAAACCTTATTGCTTAGGGCTGATGTTCAAGAGGATATTGAAACCACTATGGCTAGGTTTATAGGTGGACTTAATAGGGAAATCATTGATAGGCTAGAGGATCACCATTATGTTGAAATAGAAGAACTTCTCCATAAGGCTATCATGTTCGAAAAACAACTTAAGAGGAAAAACCTTAAACCCGGATTTAGTCCTACTAGGTTTAGCCAATCTAAGGAGGATAAATCTAGCAAAGATTACAAGCTTTTCACAAAACCTAAGGTTGAAAATTCGAAACTCATGTGAATGGATATGGGTTCTAGCACCAAAACTAGGGAAATTCAGTGTTTTACGTGTAAGGGCTTTGGTCACTACCTTAGAGAATGTACCAATAAGAGAACCATAGTTATTAGGTCTAATGGTGAGGTAGAATCAGAGGATGATCATTCGGATGCTGAGGTTTGTCCATAGGCAAATATGAAGATGAGGTTTTGTGTGATGTTTTACCCATGGATGCTGGTCACATCTTGTTAGGTAGTCCTTGGCAATCGCATAGAAGGATTATTCATGATGGGTTTACTAATAGGTACGCATTTGAGTTTAAGGGAAAGAAACATATTTTAATACCTTTATCCCCACAAGAGGTTCATTTAGATCATATAGCTTTAAAGAAAAACAAAACCCAATCAGAACCCAAAATCAAACCCCATGCCGACGGCACCTCCAAACCACAAACCAAGCCACCAGCCAAACAACAGACTAATCTTATGATTAAGTTCAACCCAGGGACTAACTTAACACACCTACTGTTTTGCTGAAATAATGCTTTCATACTAACCAATCTATTCAGGACAATCTTAGCAAAATTCATCTTCTTTTACAGGAGTTTAAAGATAAGTTTCCGGAGGAGCAACCGCAAGGCTTACCACCAATCCAAGGAATTGAGCACCAAATTGATTTTCTACCAGGAGCATCTCTCCCCAACAAACCAGCCTACAGAACCAACCCCCTGGAGACCAAGGAGCTTCAACAGCAAGTCACTGAACTCATGGAGAAAGGACACATCCACGAAAGTATGAGCCCGTGTGCTATACCTGTTTTGCTTGTCCCAAAAAAATGATGGAAGCTGGAGAATATGTGATGAGGACATCAGGTCGTACATCCAGCCAGGAGACCAGACTGGCCGACCAGGAAGCTTGCCCGAGACAGCCGGACCATCTGGCACGCCAGCCGGCCCAAGCAGTACCGCCGGACCCTCGACCACAAGGACCAGGCTTCCGGAACACTTGGTGGTGACGTGGATGACACCGCCGGCCGCTCTGGTGATGCCACCAATTCTGGGATCAACTTGGCCGGTCCTGAAGGCATTCCGGCCAGTACCTCGCACAATCCAGCCGGTACAGCCGATCCAGCCGAGTACACGCGCATTTCCACTTTTACAAAAGAACACTCGGACCAAATGAGCTACCAGCTCGAGGACATGCACCTAGAGGAAGTCTCTACACCAGTGGTGCCTCAAGGAGCAATGACAAGAAGCATATCAAGGGCACTCTTCCACAAATTCAGTTTATGGGTCGACAAGCTCCTAGAGGAAGATCGACTAAGGACAATGGGCCAAAAGAGCAAGGAAGAGTCCAATGGCTTCTCAACAACACAAGGGACATCAGAGACTTGGGCTTTAGTGGCAAGAGAGGTCAGGGCCCAAAATTCTTAACCCTACTCCAAGTCGAAGACTAGGAGAAAGGCGCGTGCATGCCACAAGGACGGCCACCTTCCATTTCTTGGCCATGAGGTAAGTTAAGGTAAGTTTCAATTCGAATATATGCCTCTTTCTGTTTTGCAGGGTAGGATCTAGAATATTTACTTTTATTGAGCCAAAGATATTTTAGGAATAGGTCCTTTTTCGATTATGCACTTTTGTATCTTTTCCTTTTGTGCACTTTTGTAAGTTTTCCTTTTCTTATTTGAGTCGACCCTAGAAGGTCAAGCTGTCGAGCATATTAATAAGGCTCTTTCCAGCATTGTAGTTCGACAACCTTTTGATATTAATAAAGATCGAATTTTCTTTCAACAAGTTATTCTCTCAAGAGACTTGTGTGCTTAGAACCTAGTTGAGACCAGCCCTCCTAGCTCTAAGTTTGTGATTTATCACGAGGTTCATCACCGCTCGTGTGGTTCACTTCACCTTTCCATCGAATACCAACCCAAAAACCCCTATCCAAGAAGTCTAAGGTCGAGTTTCTCACCTAAACTTCTCCAAACAGCCCACCGCATACATCCTTGAATCAAGGCTTGTATCATTTTTAGTATCAGAGCTTAAAGCTCCTAAAACAGGTTGTTTCTATCCTTTAGCTTGTTTTGTTTTTAGTTCTTGCATTAGTTTAAGTCACATTCAAGAAAAATAAAAAAAATAACATCAAACTCCAAACCGAGTGCATCTAGCCTTGTACGTGTATCACTAGGGTTTAGAATCACTTTTGCATTGCCATTCACGTTTTCCTTTTTGTTTAAATCATATTTCCTTTATTTCTAAGTTGAATTAAAAAGAAAAGAAAAAGAAAATAGGAAAAATACCAAAGGAATTCGAATTGGACAGCTAGCACAAGTTGTCAAGAAAGTTTCCTTTTTTTCAAATCTTCATATTTTTGAATTTTCAATTCTCAGATTTTTTCCTTTTTGCAAAATTTTCGAATCCTTATAAAAAGAAAACCCTCCTAATAATTTAGGAGTATCACAACTTGTCTTCTTGCTTTGTAGCACGCAATGGCAGAAGAAAATAGAGATGCAACCGAAGCCATGCTGGCCATGCTCACCACTCTCCAAACACAACTCGCATCAATAGGCGAGAGGTTGGAACGCGTGGAAAGACCGGTGAGATTCCAGGCCATAAGGCACGTGAGAGCTGAGCAAGACCGTCCTGAGGGTCCTGAGCACCTTAGGACACGGCACGAACAGGAGGAACCCCATCCAGATGGAGATGAGGACACACAACCTCATAACTATCACCATAGGCTGAGAGGACCTCCACGGCAACCACAGGCAGAAGATGATGGCTTCGAGCCATATGGTCTTCACCAGAGACCAAGGATGCCTCCTAGACATCATGAGGATGGGGATGAACACGCCTACAACCGGTTAACTCATCCTGATGTTAAGCTAACTCCTCCTAGTCTTGCAGGAAAAGTAGACCCCGAGGCTTACCTAGATTGGGAAAGAAGAATGGATCATATCTTTGATCATTACAACCAACCAGGGCCTAGGAGAGTCTCAATGGCAGTAGCACAACTCATGGACAATGCCCTCATCTGGTGGGATCGGGAGGTATCTGACAGAAGGAGGAAAAGAATGAGGCCCATAGATTCATGGGTCGACATGAAAGACCTTATGCGACAAAGGTTTGTTCCACCTTACTTTCATAGAGACTTGCAACGTCGTTTTCGTACTCTTAAGCAGGGTACTAGATCAGTAGAGGAGTACTATGAAGAGTTCGAGAAGCTAAGGAACAGATTGGAGCTCAATGATGATGAAGAAGCATTGATGGCACAATTCTAGGATGGACTCCAAGAAAGAATCAGCCGCAAGGTGGAAAGGCAAATCTACAATGACTTCAAAGACTTGTTCCACCTATCTGTCCAGGCTGAGCAGAACATCAAACGTAAGAGCCAAGACATCCGCAGCAAGCCTAAGACACCTTGGGCACCAAGCAACATGCCCAAGCCCGTAGACAAAGGCAAGAGCATAGAGATCGAGTCAAGGTTCAAGAGCAAGCCTTCTGAACCCACCCATGACCAGAGAGAGCCTGGTAAGTCTTCTAACCCTCAAAGATCACGTGACATCACTTGTTTCAAGTGTAGGGGTCGTGGACACATCTCAAGGGAGTGCCCAAACAACCGGGTCATGTTGATTACGGAGGCTGGAGAATATGAGTCCCAAGATGAAGAGGACTATGAACCAGAAGAGGAGTATGGTGACATTGAGTACCCTGATGTGGGGGAAGTGCTGGTCACTAGGCGCATCCTCAGTGCAATGGTGGATCCTTCAGAGACCATCCAAAGGGAGAACATCTTCCACAGCCGTTGCACCATCAAGGGCAAGGTATGTAACCTCATCATAGATGGTGGTTCTTGCACTAACGTTGCTAGTGCATATATGGTTGATAAGCTAGGTCTAGAAAAGACAAGGCATCCTCGACCATATAGACTGAGATGGCTGGATGACAAAGTGGAGCTCAAGATCCATGAGCAAGTCACTGTGCCGTTCAGTGTGGGCAAGTACCAAGACCAAGTCGTGTGCAACGTGGAGCCCATGCAAGCTGACCATCTTCTGCTACGAAGACCATGGCAGTTTGACAAAGAGACCAGGCATGATGGCCGAACAAATCTCTACACCTTTGTGCATGACAAAAGAAAGGTCAGCTTGGCTCCTCTTACACCTGCCCAGGTACACGAGCTACAACTCCAAATGTTTAAGGAAAAGAAACTTATCAAGTCTAATTTTCTTATTCAACCAAGGCATGTCCGGAGAGCTTTAGCCTCGAAGGATTTAATGTTACTAATGGTTTTCAAAGAAGTGTTGAATGTAGAAAAAGAACAGGTAGAGCTACCTCCTGAAGTAGCAACTCTCCTCAACAAGTTCCAGGATGTATTTCCAGAGGAGATACCAGCAGGCTTGCCTCCTTTATGTGGCATAGAACACCAGATTGATCTAGTGCCCGGAGCAGCCCTGCCCAACAGGCCAGCCTACCAGATGAGTCCAGAGGAATCCAAGGAGCTTGAGAAGCAAGTCAAGGAGCTCCTGTTGAAAGGATATGTTCGAGAGAGCCTCAGTCCATGTGCCGTACCAGTGCTACTAGTGCCCAAGAAGGATGGGACTTGGCGCATGTGCATGGACTGCCGAGCAATCAACAACATCATAGTCAAGTACCGGCATCCAATACCATGGCTGGATGACATGCTAGATGAGCTGAGTGGAGCCACGGTCTTCTCCAAGATAGACCTCAAGAGTGGATACCACCAGGTCAGGATGAAAGAAGGTGATGAATGGAAGACTGCTTTCAAGACAAAGCAAGGGCTCTATGAGTGGACAGTCATGCCATTAGGCTTGACTAATGCCCCAAGCACCTTCATGCGCCTTATGAACCAAGTTCCTAGGGCGTACATCAGTAAGTTTGTAGTAGTTTACTTTGATGACATACTAGTTTATAGTAAGTGCCTACGGGAACACCTCACACATCTTGAGATGGTACTTAAAACCCTTCGACAAGAAGAGCTTTTTGCCAATCTCAAGAAGTGCATCTTTTGTACTGATAAACTTGTCTTTTTAGGTTTTGTTGTAAGTTCACAGGGCCTACAGGTTGATGAAGAGAAGATTCGAGCCATACAAGAATGGCGAACACCAGGGAACATCAGCCAAGTAAGGAGCTTCCACGGACTGGCCAGCTTCTATAGGAGATTCGTGCCCAACTTCAGCAGTATTGCCTCACCACTGACGGCAGTAGTGAAGAAGAACGTGGGATTCAGCTGGGGAGAAGCTCAGGAGAAGGCATTCAAGGCCTTGAAGGACAGCCTTACACACGCACCAGTGTTAGTCCTTCCCGACTTCAACAAGACGTTTGAAGTGGAGTGTGATGCCTCTGGAATAGGCATAGGAGCAGTGCTAACCCAAGGAGGGAGACCAGTGGCATACTTCAGTGAGAAGCTAGGTGGTGCCTCACTAAACTACCCCACTTATGAAAAGGAGCTTTATGCCGTTGTCCGAGCATTGGAGACTTGGCAGCATTACTTGCTGTCCAAGGAGTCTGTGATTCACACTTATCACGAGACTTTCAAACACCTCAGAGGGCAAACCAATCTCAAGAGGAGACATGCAAGGTGGATGGAGTTCACAGAGACCTTCCCGTACGTCATCAAGTACAAGAAGGGCAAAGATAATGTGGTAGCCGATGCACTATCAAGGAGGTTTGCCTTGATATCCACCATGGAGGCAAAGGTCCTAGGGTTCGAGCACATCAAGGATCTATACAAGGATGACCCTGACTTTGCTGAGAGCTCCAAGGAGTGTGGCACAGGGAGTCATGGCAAGTTCTACATCCATGAGGGATTCTTGTTCCGAGAAAGAAGGTTGTGCATACCACAAGGATCATTAAGGGAGCTTATCATCCGAGAAGCTCATGGAGGAGGACTCATGGGCCACTTTGGTGTCGACAAGACTCTCGCAGTGGTCAAGGAGCACTTCTACTGGCCACACATCAAGAGGACAGTAGAAGCTCATTGTGCAAGATGCATCACTTGCAAGAAGGCAAAGTCCCGAGTGCAACCTCACAGGTTGTATCTCCCACTGCCCATACCTACACATACATGGGTGGACATCTCAATGGACTTTGTTCTAGGTCTGCCCAAGATCAACCACAAAGATGCAATCTTTGTAGTGGGGGACAGATTCTCCAAGATGGCACACTTCATTCCGTGTGCCAATGTAAATGATGCAACACAAACAGCTGAGCTGTTCTTCAGGGAGATAGTACGGCTTCATGGAGTGCCAAGGACCATCGTATCAGGCAGGGACACCAAGTTCCTCAGCCAATTCTGGAGGACCCTTTGGAGGAAGCTAGGCACGAAGCTACTCTTCTCTACCACCTGCCATCCTCAAACCGATGGCCAAACTGAAGTTGTCAACAGGACACTATCAACTCTTCTCAGGACTACACTAGAGAAGAACCTAAAGACTTGGGTGGAGTGCCTGCCATTCATAGAGTTCGCTTACAACCGAGCCGTGCACTCAGCAACCAAGAAGACACCATTTGAAGTAGTATACAGCTTCAACCCTCTCACCCCATTGGAGCAAACGCCACTACCACCAGCTGAGATGACCAACCTCAACGGAGCATCCAAGGCAGAGTTCATAAGGAGGTTAGACCAGAAGGTAGCAGAAGACTTGGAGAAGAGGACCGGACAGTACGTGACTCATGCCAACAGGGGAAGAAAGGAGTTGATCTTTCAACCAGGCGATTGGGTGTGGCTACACCTACGGCAGGAGAGGTTCCCAAACCTAAGGAGTTCCAAGCTAGCACCAAGAGAAGATGGACCATTCAGAGTGCTCGAGAGGATCAACAACAACGCCTACCAGATCGAGCTCCCAGGTGAGTTTAATGTGTCCAATACGTTCAATGTTACTGACTTAGCCCCTTTCCATGCAGATGAACCAGTTTTTAGGACAAAACCTACTGAAGAGGGAAGGGATGATGAGGACATCAGGTCGTACGTCCAGCCAGGAGACCAGACTTGCCGACCAGGAAGCTTGCCCGAGACAGCCGGACCATCTGGCACGCCTGCCGGCCCAAGCAGTACCGCCGGACCCTCGACCACAAGGACCAGAGCAACCAACATTGCCGGCGGAGAGGCCCAAGCTTCCGGCACACTTGGTGGCGACGTGGATGACACCGCCGGCCCCTCTGGTGATGCCACCAACTCTGGGATCAACTTGGCCGGTCCTGAAGGCATTCCGGCCAGTACCTCGCACAATCCAGCAGGTACAGCCGATCCAGCCGAGTACACACGCATTTCCACTTCTACACAAGAAGACTCGGACCAAATGAGCTACCAGCTCCAGGACATGCACCTAGAGGAAGTCTCTACACTAGTGGTGCCTCAAGGAGCAATGACAAGAAGCAGATCAAGGGCCCTCTTCCACAAATTCAACTTATGGGTCGACAAGCTCCTAGAGGAAGATCGGCAAAGGACAATGGGCCAAAAGAGAAAGGAAGAGTCCAATGGCTTCTCAACAACACAAAGGACATCAGAGACTTGGGCTTTAGTTGCAAGAGAGGTCAGGGCCCAAAGATTCTTAACCCTACTCCAAGTCGAAGACTAGGAGCAAGGCGCGTGCATGCCACAAGGACGACCACCTTCCATTTCTTGGCCATGAGGTAAGTTAAGGTAAGTTTCAATTCGAATATATGCCTCTTTCTGTTTTGTAGGGTAGGATCTAGAATATTTACTTTTATTGAGTCAAAGACATTTTAGGAATAGGTCCTTTTTCGATTATACACTTTTGTTTCTTTTCCTTTGTGCACTTTTGTAAGTTTTCCTTTTCTTATTTGGGTCGACCCTAGAAGGTCAAGCTGTTTAGCATATTAATAAGGCTCCTTCCAGCATTGTAGTTCGACAACCTTTTTGATATTAATAAAGATCGAATTTTCTTTCAACAAGTTATTCTCTCAAGAGACTTGTGCGCTTAGAACCTAGTTGAGACCAGCCCTCCTAGCTCTAAGTTTGTGATTTATCACGAGGTTCATCACCCCTCGTGTGGTTCACTTCTCCTTTCCATCGAATACCAACCCATAAACCCCTATCCAAGAAGTCTAAGGTCGAGTTTCTCACCTAAACTTCTCCAAACAGCCCACGCGCATACATCCTTGAATCAAGGCTTGTGTCAATATGTGTTGATTGCAGAGCCATCAACAATATCACTGTGAGGTGTCGCCATTCTATACCTAGATTAGATTATATGTTAGATGAATTGCATGGTTCGAGCATCTTCTCTAAGGTAGATCTTAAGAGTAGTTATCACCAAATTAGGATGAAAAAAGGTGATGAGTAGAAAACTGCGTTTAAAACTATAAAAGGTGTATATGAGTGGTTAGTAATTCGTTTTGGCTTGACAAATGCACCTATCCTTCATGAGATTGATGAACCATGTCCTTAGGGAATTCATTCGTCATTTTGTGGTAGTATAATTTGATAACATTCTAGTTTTTAGCCGAACCTTAGATGATCATGTAGAACACCTCAGAAAAAGTTTTTGAAGTACTTAGAAGGAAACCTGTATGCCACTCTTAATAAATGTACTTTTGGAACAGATAACCTTGTCTTCTTAGGTTTTGTTGTGAGTACAGATGGTATTAAGGTTGATGAGGATAAGATAAAAGCGATTAAGGAGTGGCCGAGTCCAAAACATGTTGGGGAAGTAAGGAGCTTCCATGGCCTAACTGGGTTTTACGGGAGATTTTTCATGAAATTTAGCACTATAGCAGCTCCACTCACTGAGGTTATCGAAACGAATGTGGGATTTAAGTGGGAGCAGGTGCAAGAGGAGGATTCCAAACTTGAAAGACAAACTCACACACTCCCCGGTGCTATCTCTTCCTAACTTTGATAAAACTTTTGAAATTGAATGTGATGCCTGAGGAGTAGGTATTGGTGCTGTTCTTATGCAGGAAAAGAAGTCCATAGCCTACTTCAGTGAGAAACTTGGAGGGACCACACTCAATTACCCAACCTATGACAAAGAACTATATGCGCTTGTGAGGGCCTTGCAAACATGGCAACATTATCTTTGGCCCAAGGAGTTTGTCATCCATAATGACCATGAGTCACTCAAACATCTCAAAGGGCAACAAAATCTGAACAAAAAAACATGCTAAATGGGTCGAATTCATTGATACCTTCCCTTATGTGATCAAATACAAGAAAGGTACAGAGAATATAGTAGCTGATGCTCTTTTTCGGAGGTATGTGTTCTTGAACTCTTTAGAAGTTAAACTGATAGGGTGTGAGCAAATCAAAGAGTTATATGCTACTGATGCTGATTTTAAGGATATTTATGCTTTTGTGAGAATTTTGGTACAGGTAAATACTTAAAGAGTGAAGGCTTCTTGTTTTATGATAATCGGTTATGTGTACCTAACTTCTCTTTGCGAGACTTGTTTGTTAATGAAACACATTCAGGTGGTCTTATGGGTCACTTTGGCATGGCAAAGACATTAAATGTATTGCAGGAACACTTCTTTTGGCCACACATGAGGAGTGATGTTGAGAAAGCTTGCCAAAGTTGTGTAACTTGCAAGCAAGCCAAATCCACAATCCAAAAGCACGGTTTGTATACCCCCTGTTCCTATACCTTTGCACCATTCGCATGATATTTCTATGGATTTTGTTTTTGATTTCCTAGGACTAAGATTGGAAAGGATTTTGTGTTTGTTGTAGTTGATAGGTTTTCCAAAATGACTCACTTTATTTCTTGTCATACGACGGATGATGGCGTTAACATGGCCGGATTATTCTGTAAGGATATAGTTGAACTTCATAGCATGCCTAGGCCCATAGTATCAAATAGAGACACTAAGTTCCTTAGTTGCTTTTGGAAAACACTTTGGTCTAATTTAGGAACTAAGCTTTGTTTCTCAACAACTTGTGACCTGCAATCGGATGGTCAAACTGAAATAGTTACTATAACCTTGTCTACTGTGTTAAGAGCTTTGATTAAAAAGAATCTTAGGACTTGTGAAGAATCCTTGCCTCATGTTGAATTCGCATATAATCATGCAAGGCATACTGCTTCTAAGTACTCATCATTCGAAATTGTTTATGGTTTCAATCCCATCTCATCTTTGGATCTAATGCCTTTACCTTTGAGTGAAAGGACAGGCATTGATGGAAAGAAAAAGGCTGAGTTGGTTAAAAAATTCATGAGAAGGCTCGGCTCAATATTGGAAATAAGACTAACATGTATGCTCAACAAGCCAATAAAGGTCGAAACGAGTTAGC
The DNA here is from genome assembly GCA_018901935.1 of Pugionium cornutum. Classification (NCBI taxonomy): domain Eukaryota; kingdom Viridiplantae; phylum Streptophyta; class Magnoliopsida; order Brassicales; family Brassicaceae; genus Pugionium; species Pugionium cornutum. The sequence continues at coordinate 12,466,733 of CM032155.1, forward strand.
ATTTGAGGAACGACACTTGGTCTTGATCCATTTGCGCAAAGATAGATTTCCGAGTGAAAGGAAGTTCAAGCTAATGCCTAGGATTGACGGCCCATTCAAAGTCATCAAGAAGATCAATGACAATGCGTACCAGCTGGATCTTCTAGGTAAGTGCCAAGTGAGTTCAAGCTTCCATATTACTGATTTAGTTCTATATTTTGTAGATGAAACAAAGTTGATGTCAAATCCTTCTCAACTAGGGGAGGATGATGTGAGCATGGCCAGCAAGGAACCACAACCTAAGGAGCAGCTTGAACTAGAGGAGGAAGAAGCCACTAAAGATGCTAAGGAGCAGCTACAACCTGCGGATATTAGAGATGAAAGCCAACAAATCTTTAGTGACCCCATTACCCGATCCAATCAGGCCCAACTTAAGACAATACTACAACACCTTCTCAACACCATTCAGGCCAGTTTAGTGTGTACTAATCCAACCATATTGGTTGTGATTCAAGCCACCTAAACCTCACCAAGAGAGTTGCCTTGGATTGTACTCTTTTTCCTTATTCTTAGTTTTTTCCCACAGAGTTTTTGATACGTATGAGGATAGACATCCTCCCATACTATAACAGTATCGAAGTCGACACAAAACCTCAGAAGAAATGGGCTCTCGGGAGAAGATTCAGGAGAAGGAAGAGGGGCTTAATGGATCAGTAAAGGAGCAGCTGGCCTAACTCAACCAAGGGAATTAACCATGGTACAGATTGAGGATCCCAAGGCAGATACTGATACAAGCCTCGATTCAAGGCTTATATGTGCGTGGGCTGCTTGGAGAAGGTTAGGTGAGAAACTCGACCTTAAACTTCTTAGATAGGGGTTTTTGGTTTGGTATTGGGTAGAAGGGTGAGGTGAACAACAGGAGGGGTGATGAACCTCGTGATAAATCACAAACTTAGAGCTAGGAGGGCTGGTCTCAACTAGGTTCTAAGCGCACAAGATTCTTAGAGAGAAAACTTGTAAGAAAATTCGCACTTTATTAATCAAAAAGGTTGTCGAACTACAATGCTAGAAGGAGCCTTATTAATATGCTCGACAGCTTGACCTTCTAGGGTCGACTCAAAGAAAGAAAAGGAAAGTTTACAAAAGTGCACAAATGGAAAATGTACAAAAGTGCATAGCCGAAAAAGGACCTATTCCTAAAATGTCTTTGACTCAAAAATGTAAACAATCTAGATCCTACCCTGCAAAACAGAAAGTGGCATATATTCGAATTGAAAACTTACCTTTCTTGCCATCCTTGTGGCATGCACGCACCTTGCTCCTAGTCTTCGACTTGGAGTAGGGTTAGGAATCTTTGGGCCCTGACCTCTCTTGCCCCTAAAGCCCAAGTCTCTGAAGTCTCTTGCATTGTTGAGAAGCCTTTGGACTCTTCTTAGCACTTCTGGCACACTGTCATTAGTCGATCTTCCTCTAGGAGCTTGTCGATCCATAAGCTGAACTTGTGGAAGAGTGCTCTTGATCTGCTCCTTGTCATTGCTCCTTGTGACACCACTGGTGTAGGGACTTCCTCTAGATGCATGTCTTGACGCTGGTCCGAGTCTCCTTGTGTAGATGCATATCTTGTCCGAGTCTCCTTGTGTAGATGCTGAAATGCCCGTGTACTCGGCTGGATCGGCTGGACTGTGCGAGGTGCTGGCCGGAATGCCTTTTGGACCGGCCAATTTGATCACGGAGTCGGTGGCATCACCAAGGGGACCGAGGTGTCATCCACGTCGCCACCAACTGTGCCGGAGTTTTGGGCCTCTCCGTAGGCAATGCTGATCAGTCCGGTCCTGTTGGTCGAGGGTCCGGCGGTACCGCTTGGGCCGCCAGACGTGCCAAATTTCCCGGCTGTCTCAGGCAAGCTTCCTGGTCGGCCAGTCTGCTCTCCTGGCCGGGCATACGACCTGATGTCCCCATCATCCCCTCCCTCTTCAGTAGGTTTTGACCTCAAAACTGGTTCATCTGCATGGAAAGGGGCTAAGTCAGTTACGTTGAACGTGTTGGACACATTAAACTCACCTGGGAGCTCGATCCGGTAGGCGTTGTTGTTGATTCTCTCCAGCACTCTGAATGGTCCATCTCCTCTTGGTGCTAGCTTGGAACTTTTTTAGGTTGGGGAACCTCTCCTGCCGTAGGTGTAGCCACACCCAATCGCCTGGTTGAAAGATCACCTCCTTTATTCCCTTGTTGGCATGAGTCACGTACTGTCCTCTTCTCCAAGTTTTCTGCTACCTTCTGGTGTAACTTCCTTATGAACTCTGCCTTGGATGCTCCGTTGAGGTTGGTCATCTCTGCTGGTGGCAGTGGCGTTTGCTCAATGGGGTGAGAGGGTTGAAGCTGTATACTTCTTCAAATGGTGTCTTCTTGGTTGCTGAGTGCACGGCTCGGTTGTAAGCGAACTCTATGAATGGCAGGCACTCCACCCAAGTCTTGAGGTTCTTCCCTAGTGTAGTCCTGAGAAGAGTTGATAGTGTCCTGTTGACAACTTCAGTTTGGCCATCGGTTTGAGGATGGCAGGTGGTAGAAAAGAGTAGCTTCGTGCCTAGCTTCCTCCAAAGGGTCCTCCAGAAATGGCTGAGGAACTTGGTGTCCCTATCTGATACGATGGTCCTTGGCACTCCATGAAGCCGTACTATCTCCCTGAAGAACAGCTCAGCTGTTTGTGTAGCATCATTGACATTGGCACATGGAATGAAGTGTGCCATCTTGGAGAATCTGTCCACCACTACAAAGATTGCATCTTTGTGGTTGATCTTGGGCAGACCTAGAACAAAGTCCATTGAGATGCCCACCGATGGATGTGTAGGTATGGGCAGTGGGAGATACAACCCGTGAGGTTGCACTCGGGACTTTGCCTTCTTGCAAGTGATGCATCTTGCACAATGAGCTTCTACTGTCCTATTGATGTGTGGCCAGTAGAAGTGCTCCTTGACCACTGCTAGAGTCTTGTCGACACCAAAGTGGCCCATGAGTCCTCCTCCATGAGCTTCTCGGATGATAAGCTCAGATCCTTGTGGTATGCAGCCTTCTTCTCGAACAAGAATCCCTCATGGATGTAGAATTGCCATGACTCTGTGCACACTCCTTGTAGCTCAGCAAAGTCAGGATCATCCTTGTATAGATCCTTGATGTGCTCGAATCCTAGGACCTTTGCCTCCATGGTTGATATCAAGGCAAACCTCCTTGATAGTGCATCGGCTACTACATTGTCTTTGCCCTTCTTGTACTTAATGATGTACGGGAAGGTGTCTATGAACTCCATCCACCTGGCATGTCTCCTCTTGAGATTGGTTTGCCCTCTGAGGTGTTTGAGAGTCTCATGATCAGTGTGGATCACACACTCCTTGGACAGCAAGTAATGCTGCCAAGTCTCCAATGCTCGGACAAGGGCATAAAGCTCCTTGTCATAAGTGGGGTAGTTCAGTGAGGCACCACCTAGCTTCTCACTGAAGTATGCCACTGGTCTCCCTCCTTGGGTTAGCACTGCTCCTATGCCTATTCCAGAGGCATCACACTCCACTTCAAACGTCTTGTTGAAGTCGGGAAGGACTAACACTGGTGCGTGTGTAAGGCTGTCCTTCAAGGCCTGGAATGCCTTCTCCTGAGCTTCTCCCCAGCTGAATCCCACGTTCTTCTTCACTACTGCCGCCAATGGTGAGGCAATACTGCTGAAGTTGGGCACGAATCTCCTATAGAAGCTGGCCAGTCCGTGGAAGCTCCTCACTTGGCTGATGTTCCCTGGTGTTGGCCATTCTTGTATGGCTCGAATCTTTTCTTCATCAACCTGTAGGCCCTGTGAACTCACAACAAAACCTAAAAAGACAAGCTTTTCAGTACAAAAGGTGCACTTCTTGAGATTGGCATAAAGCTCTTCTTGTCGAAGGGTTTTAAGTACCATCTCAAGATGTGTGAGGTGTTCCCGTAGGCACTTACTATAAACTAGTATATCACCAAAGTAAACCACTACAAACTTACTGATGTACGCCTAAGAACTTGGTTCATAAGGCGCATGAAGGTGCTTGGGGCATTAGTCAAGCCAAATAGCATGACTGTCCACTCGTAGGGCCCTTGCTTTGTCTTGAAAGCAGTCTTCCATTCATCACCTTCTTCCATCCTGACCTGGTGGTATCCACTCTTGAGGTCTATCTTGGAGAAGACCGTGACTCCACTCAGCTCATCTAGCATGTCATCCAGCCGTGGTATTGGATGCCGGTAATTGACTGTGATGTTGTTGATTGCTCGGTAGTCCATGCACATGCGCCAAGTCCCATCCTTCTTGGGCACTAGTAGCACTGGTACGGCACATGGACTGAGGCTCTCTCAAACATAGCCTTTCTCCAGGAGCTCCTTGAATTGCTTCTCAAGCTCCTTGACTCATCTGGACTCATCCGGTAGGCTGGCCGGTTGGGCAGGGCTGCTCCGGGCACTAGATCAATCTGGTGTTCTATGCCACGTAAAGGAGGCAAGCCTGCTGGTATCTCCTCTGGAAATACATCCTGGAACTTGTTGAGGAGAGTTGCTACTTCAGGAGGTAGCTCTACCTGTTCTTTTTCTACATTCAATACTTCCTTGAAAACCATTAGTAACATTAAATCCTTCGAGGCTAAAGCTCTCCGGACATGGCTTGTTGAATAAGAAAATTAGAATTGATAAGTTTCTTTTCCTTACTCATTTGGAGTTGTAGCTCATGTACCTGGGCAGGTGTAAGAGGAGCCAAGCTGACCTTTCTTTTGTCATGCACAAAAGTGTAGAGATTGGTTTTGCCATCATGCCTGGTCTCTTTGTCAAACTGCCATGGTCTTCCTAGCAGAAGATGGCCAGCTTGCATGGGCACCACGTCGCACACGACTTGGTCTTAGTACTTGCCCACACTGAATGGCACAGTGACTTGCTCATGGATCTTGAGCTCCACTTTGTCATCAGCCATCTCAGTCTATATGGTCGAGGATGCCTTGTCTTCTCTAGACCTAGCTTATCAACCATATATGCACTAGCAACGTTAGTGCAAGAACCACCATCTATGATGAGGTTACATACCTTTCCCTTGATGGTGCAACGGCTGTGGAAGATGTTCTCCCTTTGGATGGTCTCTGAAGGATCCACCATTGCACTGAGGATACGCCTAGTGACCAGCACTTCCCCACATCAGGGTACTCAATGTCACCATACTCTCCTTCTGGTTCATAGTCCTCTTCATCTTGGGACTCATATTCTCCTGCCTCCGTAATCAGCATGACTCGGTTGTTTGGGCACTCCCTTGAGATGTGTCCACGTCCCCTGCACTTGAAACAAGTTATGTCACGTGATCTTTGAGGGTTAGAAGACTTACCAGGCTCTCTCTGGTCACGGGTGGGTTCAGGAGGCTTGCTCTTGAACCTTGACTCGATCTCTACGCTTTTGCCTTTGTCCACTGTCTTAGGCATGTTGCTTGGTGCCCAAGGTGTCTTAGGCTTGCTGCGGATGTCTTGGCTCTTACGTTTGATGTGCTGTTCAGCTTGACAGATAGGTGGAACAAGTCTTTGAAGTCGTTGTAGATTTGCCTTTCCACCTTGCAGCTGATCCTTTCTTGGAGTCCATCCAAGAATTGTGCCATCAATGCTTCTTCATCATCATTGAGCTCCAATCTGTTCCTTAACTTCTCGAACTCTTCATAGTACTCCTCTACTGATCTGGTACCCTGCTTAAGAGTACGAAAACGTCGTTGCAAATCCCTATGAAAGTAAGGTGGAACATACCTTTGTCGCATGAGGTCTTTCATGTCGACCCATGAGTCTGGGCCTCATTCTCTTCCTCCTTCTGTCAGATACCTCACGATCCCACCAGATGAGGGCATTGTCCGTGAGTTGTGCTACTGCCATTGAGACTCTCCTAGGTCCTGGTTGGTTGTAGTGATCAAAGATATGATCCATTCTTCTCCCAATCTAGGTAAGCCTCGGGGTCTACTTTTCCTGCAAAAGTTGGAGGAGTTAGTTTAACATCAGGATGAATTACCCGGTTGTAGGTGTGTTCATCTCCATCCTCATGACGTCTAGGAGGCATTCTTGGTCTCTGGTGAAGACCATATGGCTCAAAGCCATCATCTTCTGCCTCTGGTTGCCGTGGAGGTCCTCTCGGCCTATGGTGATAGTTATGAGGTTGCGTGTCCTCATCTCCATCTGGCTGGGGTTCCTCCTGTTCGTGCCGTGTCCTAAGGTACTCAGGACCCTCAGGACGATCTGCTCAGCTCTCACGTGCCTTATGGCCTGGAATCTTACTGGTCTCTCCACGCTCCAACCTCTCGCCTATGGATGCGAGTTGTGTTTGGAGTGTGGTGAACATGGCCATCATGGCTTCAGCTGCTCTATTCTCTTCTCCCATGTGTGCTACAAAGAAAGAAGACAATTAGGGTGCTCCTAAATTATTAGGAGAGTTTTTTTTTTATATGGGTTTGAAAAAATGCAAAAGGAAAATTCTAAGAAAGGAAATTGAAAAAAGGAAACTTCCTAGACAACTTGTGCTAGCTGTCCAATTCGAATTCTTTTAGTATCTTTTCTATTTTCTTTTCTTTTCTTTTTAATTAACTTAAAATAAAGGAAATATGATTAAACAAAAGGAAAACGTGAATGCAATGCAAAAGTGAATCTAAACCCTAGTGATACGTAGGAGGCTAGATGCACTCGGTTTGGAGTTTGATGTTATTTTTTGATTTTTCTTGAATGCGACTTAAACTAATGCAAGAACTAAAACAAAACAAGCAAAGGATAGAAACAACCTGGTTTAGGAGCTTTAAGCTCTGATACCAAAATGATACAAGCCTTGATTCAAGGATGTATGCGTGGGCTGTTTGTAGAAGATTAGGTGAGAAACTCAACCTTAGGCTTCTGGATAGGGGTTTTCTGGTTGGTAAACGATGGAAGGGTGAAGTGAACCACACGAGGGTGATGAACCTCGTGATAAATCACAAACTTAGAGCTAGGAGGGCTGGTCTCAACTAGGTTCTAAGCGCAATCTCTTGAGAGAAAACTTGTAGGAAAAAGTTCTACTTTATTAATAATCAAAAGGTTGTCGAACTACAATGCTGGAAGGAGCCTTATTAATATGCTCGACAGCTTGACCTTCTAGGGTCGACTCAAATAAAAAAAGGAAAGTTTACAAAAGTGCACAAAGGAAAAGATACAAAAGTGTATAACGAAAAAGGACCTATTCCTAAAATGTTCTTGACTCAAAAATGTAAAGCAACTAGATCCTACCCTGCAAAACAGAAAGAGGCATATATTCGAATGTAAACTTACCTTAACTCACCTCACGGCCAAGAAATGGAAGGTGGCCGTCCTTGTGGCATGCACGCTTGCTCCTAGTCTTCGACTTGGAGTAGGGTTAAATCTTTGGGCCCTGACCTCTCTTGCCACTAAAGCCCAAGTCTCTGATGTTCCTTGTGTTGTTGAGAAGCCTTTGGACTCTAATTTGCTCTTCTGGCCCATTGTCCTTAGCTGCTCTTCCTCTAGAAGCTTGTCGACCCATAAGCTGAATTTGTGGAAGAGTGCTCTTGATCTGCTTCTTGTCATTGCTCCTGGAGGTACCACTGGTGTAGATACTTCCTCTAAGTGCATGTCCTGGAGCTGGTAGCTCATTTGGTCCGAGTCCTCTTGTGTAGAAGTGGAAGTGTGTACTCGGCTGGATGGCCTGGCTGGATTGTGCGGTACTGGCCGGAATGACTTCAGGACCGCCAAGTTGATCCCGAGTCGGCGGTGTCATCAGGGGACGGCGGTGTCATTCACGTCCCCACCAAGTGTGCGGAAGCTTGGGCCTCTCCGCGTTGACCTGGTCCTATCTGGTCCTCGGTCCCGCGGTACTGTCTGGTCCGGCGCCAGATGGTCCTGCTGTCTCGGCAAGCTTCCTGGTCGGCCAGTCTGGTCTCCTGGCTGGATGTACGACCTGATGGTCTCCTGGCTGGCTGAGAGAGACCTGATGCCATCATCCAACTATCCAAAGGCTAGAAAAGACTCTGTGGCAAAGAGGCAGAAGATTTTCTTGCTGTGAGCAATACCTCACACCAGAGACCCAATGCTCCTAAACATCTTTGATGTTTTATGGATTAATTTTCATCCAAGTCAATTGATTTTTTCAAAACCTTTTTAGTTTCAGCCATGGCAGTAGAAGGCCTTAGGATAGCTTGACAACATCTTTATTACAACCAAAGCATTTTCTCATAATGGAACATCATTTGCTTACAAGTGCTAAATCCTTCAGATCAAGGAGAAAAGAACTTTGACATCAACCATTTTCAAGATTGAACCAACAAAGGTAAAGATCTGCCATCGGATTCAAGGCTTCAACTGTCTATGCGCTGGGCTCTTTTGGACCAAGGTTAGAGTGAACCACTTAGGACTTCACAAGGATCCAGGGGTATTGGTCTGGTGATTCGAGATGGAAAAGGTGAAGAAAAGTGACACCAACAAGGGTGATCAAGAACTCTCGTGATAATATCACAAGCTTAGTGCTAGATAATGTAATGACTAGGATTCCTCAAGATTCTTGAGAAATCTTTTAGAAGAAACTTGGCTTATATTTCAAGAGCATCAAAAGTTGTCTAAATACCAATGCTGGAAAAAATTCTTATTAAAAGCCAGCTTGACCATTCTAAATCAAACTGAAAAAAAAGGAAAGATTCACTTGAAAAGTGCAATTCTTTCAATATGAAAAGTACAAAAGTGCTTGTTATAAGTCTTTGAAATCTCATGATCACTTCAAACAACCCATCTTTTTGACTTACGATCAAGGGAAGCTTGGACTTCCTGAAGAACATTAAGTTTTTGTTTCAACCGTCCCATCATTGTGATCAAGCTTTTTCCTTTTACCTTTGAATTTACCTATGGAACTGGAGAAAAACTGTCAAGTTCTGTTCACCTGATCCAGTTTTGACTTTCAGCATCCCAAATATAAGTCATTTGGTGTAAATGTATGTTTCAATACTGAAATTAATGAAATCCATCTTTGTTAAGCCATGAATGGATCACTGGTTCGATGCACCAATGGGATCAATTGTCCTGAAACATTGCCTAAGTGGATCTCCATGGAGATTACTTCACTTCACCAATGGCTCCAGCAACTAGTTCACACCTATTGAAATCAGGCACTTTCCACCTTATCAAGAGGAAAGATCTAAGGACAATGCCAGAAAAAGATACTCAAAGATTGGGCTTTGAGATCAAAGATTCCTAAGTGAGACCAAATCTTTGAAGGAATTCCAAGTTTCAATTAAACTCTTTAAACATGAGTCAAAACAAAATAGGTCCTTGAAAACTTTTGACTTTTCTTTTTTTGACCCTGAATTCAAACTCCTTGATTCAATGATATTAATAAAGGATCCAACTCAAAAGTTTCGCTTAGAATAGTTGGAAGCCCTGCTCTAGTTTGTGATTTATGATATTTGGTTCACTTCACCTCCATAATACAACCATAAACATTTCTCACTAAAAATAACCTTGACAGTTGTGTACTCATCATTTGGAATCGATCTCAAACAATGGCTCGTCTTTTCCCTTCCATACCAACACTCATCAGAGTTTCACTTCTACTTTTAATTAGAAAAAGTCCCAAAAGATATATGCAAAAGTGGAGTTCTGATGATGAGGACATCAGGTCGTACATCCAGCCAGGAGACCAGACTGGACCAGGAAGCTTGCCGAGACAGCAGGACCATCTGGCCTTTCGACATAGGACCAGACCGTCAACATCCGGCGGAGAGCCCAAGCTTCCGCACACTTGGTGGACGTGAATGACACGCCGTCCCCTGATGACTTCAACTTTGAAGTCATTCCGCCAGTTGGCCAGCCATCCAGCAGTTTGGACTCGGCTACCAGAGGACATGCACTTAGAGGAAGTATCTACACCAGTGGTACCAGGAGCAATGACAAGAAGCAGATCAAGAGCACTCTTCCACAAATTCAGCTTGGGTGACAAGCTTCTAGAGAAGAGCTAAGGACAATGGGCCAGAAGAGCAAAAGAGTCCAAAGGCTTCTCAACAACACAAGGAACATCAGAGACTTGGGCTTTAGTGGCAAGAGAGGTCAGGCCCAATTTTAACCCTACTCCAAGTCAAGACTAGGAGCAAGGCGTGCATGCCACAAGGACGGCCACCTTCCATTTCTTGGCCGTGAGAAGGTAAGTTTACATTAATATATGCCTCTTTCTGTTTTGCAGGGTAGGATCTAGTTTTACATTTTGAGTCAAGAACATTTTAGGAATAGGTCCTTTTGGTTATGCACTTTTGTATTTTTCCTTTGTGCACTTTTGTAAACTTTCCTTTTCTTTCTTTGAGTCGACCCTAGAAGGTCAAGCTGTCGAGCATATTAATAAGGCTCCTTCCAGCATTGTAGTTCGACAACCTTTTGATTATTAATAAAGTAGAACTTTTTCCAAGTTTTCTCAAGAATCTTGTTAGAACCTAGTTGAGACCAGCCCTCCTAGCTCTAAGTTTGTGATTTATCACGAGGTTCATCACCCCTGTGGTTCACTTCACCCTTCCATACCAACCAGAAAACCCCTATCCAGAAGCCTAAGGTTGAGTTTCTCACCTAATCTTCTACAAACAGCGCATACCTTGAATCAAGGCTTGTATCATTTTGGTATCAGAGCTTAAAGCTCCTAAACCAGGTTGTTTCTATCCTTTGCTTGTTTTTTGTTCTTGCATTAGTTTAAGTCGCATTCAAGAAAAATCAAAAAACATAAACTCAAACCGAGTGCATCTAGCCTCTATTATCACTAGGGTTTAGATTCACTTTTGCATTGCATTCACGTTTTCCTTTTGTTTAATCATATTTCCTTTATTTTAAGTTAAATTAAAAGAAAAAAAAAGAAAATAGAAAAAATACTAAAAGATTCGAATTGGACAGCTAGCACAAGTTGTCTAGAAGTTTCCTTTTTCAAATTTCCTTTTTTAGATTTTTCCTTTTTTTTTTTTTTCAAAAAAAAACCTCTCCTAATAATTTAGGAGCACTTGTTTCTTTCTTTGTAGCACACATGGGAGAAGAGAATAGAGACGCAGCTGAAGCCATGATGGCCATGTTCACCACACTCCAAACACAACTCGCATCCATAGGCGAGAGGTTGGAGCGTGGAGAGACCAGTGAGATTCCAGGCCATAAGGCACGTGAGAGCTGAGCCAGATCGTCCTGAGGGTCCTGAGTACCTTAGGACACGGCACTAACAGGAGGAACCCCAGCCAGATGGAGATGAGGACACGCAACCTCATAACTATCACCATAGGCCGAGAGGACCTCCACGGCAACCAGAGGCAGAAGATGATGGCTTTGAGCCATATGGTCTTCACCAGAGACCAAGAATGCCTCCTAGACATCATGAGGATGGAGATGAACACACAACCGGGTAATTCATCCTGATGTTAAACTAACTCCTCCAAGTTTTGCAGGAAAAGTAGACCCCGAGGCTTACCTAGATTGGGAGAAGAATGGATCATATCTTTGATCACTACAACCAACCAGGACCTAGGAGAGTCTCAATGGCAGTAGCACAACTCACGGACAATGCCCTCATCTGGTGGGATCGTGAGGTATCTGACAGAAGGAGGAAGAGAATGAGGCCAGACTCATGGGTCGACATGAAAGACCTCATGACAAAGGTATGTTCCACCTTACTTTCATAGGGATTTGCAACGACGTTTACTCTTAAGCAGGGTACCAGATCAGTAGAGGAGTACTATGAAGAGTTCGAGAGTTAAGGAACAGATTGGAGCTCAATGATGATGAAGAAGCATTGATGGCACAATTCTTGGATGGACTCCAAGAAAGGATCAGCTGCAAGGTGGAAAGGCAAATCTACAACGACTTCAAGGACTTGTTCCACCTATCTGTGCAAGCTGAACAGCACATCAAACGTAAGAGCCAAGACATCCAAGCCTAAGACACCTTGGGCACCAAGCAACATGCCTAAGACAGTGACAAAGGCAAAAGCGTAGAGATCGAGTCAAGGTTCAAGAGCAAGCCTCCTGAACCCACCCGTGACCAGAGAGAGCCTGTAAGTCTTCTAACCCTCAAAGATCACGTGACTTGTTTCAAGTGTAGGGGTGGACACATCTCAAGGAGTGCCCAAACAACCGAGTCATGCTGATTACGGAGGCAGGAGAATATGAGTCCCAAGATGAAGAGGACTATGAACCAGAAGGAGAATATGGTGACATTGAGTACCCTGATGTGGGGAAGTGCTGGTCACTAGACGATCCTCAGTGCAATGGTGGATCCTTCAGAGACCATCCAAAGGAGAACATCTTCCACAGCCGTGCACCATCAAGGGAAGGTATGTAACCTCATCATAGATGGTGGTTCTTGCACTAACGTTGCTAGTGCATATGGTTGATAAGCTAGGTCTAGAGAGGACACGGCATCCTCGACCATATAGACTGAGATGGCTTGATGACAAAGTGGAGCTCAAGATTCATGAGCAAGTCACTGTGCCATTCAGTGTGGGCAAGTACCAAGACCAGGTAGTGCGACGTGGTGCCCATGCAAGCTGGCCATCTTCTACTAGGAAGACCATGGCAGTTTGACAAAGAGACCAGGCATGATGGCAACCAATCTCTACACCTTCGTGCATGACAAGAGAAAGGTCAGCCTAGCTCCTCTTACACCTGCCCAAGTACATGAGCTACAACTCCAAATGAGTAAGGAAAAGAAACTCATCAAGTCTAACTTTCTTATTCAACCTAGTCATGTCCGGAGAGCTTTAGCCTCGAAGGATTTAATGTTACTAATGGTTTTCAAGAAGTGTTGAGTATAGAAAGGGACAGGTAGAGCTACCTCCTGAAGTAGCAACTCTCCTCAACAAATTCCAGGATGTATTTCCAGAGGAGATACCAGCAGGCTTGCCTCCTTTACGTGGCATAGAACACCAGATTGATCTAGTGCCGGAGCAGCCCTGCCCAACCGGCCAGCCTACGGATGAGTCCAGAGGAGTCCAAGGAGCTTGAGAAGCAAGTCAAGGAGCTCCTGGAGAAAGGATATGTTCGAGAGAGCCTCAGTCCATGTGCTGTACCAGTGCTACTAGTGCCCAAGAAGGATGGGACTTGGCGATGTGACTGCCGAGCAATCAACAACATCACAGTCAAGTAGGCATCCAATACCACGACTGGATGACATGCTAGATGAGCTGAGTGGAGCCACGGTCTTCTCCAAGATAGACCTCAAGTGGATACCACCAGGTAAGAATGAAGGAAGGTGATGAGTGGAAGACTGCTTTCAAGACAAAGCAAGGGCTCTGAGTGGACAGTCATGCCATTTGGCTTGACTAATGCCCCAAGCACCTTCATGCCCTTATGAACCAAGTTCTTAGGGCGTACATCAGTAAGTTTGTGTAGTTTATTTTGATGACATACTTGTTTATAGTAAGTGCCTACGGAACCTCACACATCTTGAGATGGTTTAAAACCCTTGACAAGAAGAGCTTTATGCCAATCTCAAGAAGTGCACCTTTGTACTGATAAGCTTGTCTTTTAGGTTTTGTTGTGAGTTCACAGGGCCTACAGGTTGATGAAGAAGATTCGAGCCATACAAGAATGGCCAACACCAGGAAACATCAGCCAAGTAGGAGCTTCCACGGACTGGCCAGCTTCTATAGGAGATTCGTGCCCAACTTCAGCAGTATTGCCTCACCACTGACGGCAGTAGTGAAGAAGAACGTGGGATTCAGCTGGGGAGAAGCTCAGGAGAAGGCATTCAGGCCTTGAAGGACAGCCTTACACATGCACCAGTGCTAGTCCTTCCCGACTTCAACAAGACGTTTGAAGTGGAGTGTGATGCCTCTGGAATAGGCATAGGAGCAGTGCTAACCCAAGGAGGGACCAGTGGCATACTTCAGTGAGAAGCTAGGTGGTGCCTCACTGAACTACCCCACTTATGACAAGGAGCTCTATGCCCTTGTCCGAGCATTGGAGACTTGGCAGCATTACTTGCTGTCCAAGGAGTTTGTGATCCACACTGATCACGAGACTCTCAAACACCTCAGAGGGCAAACCAATCTCAAGAGGAGACATGCCAGGTGGATGGAGTTCATAGAGACCTTCCGTACATCATCAAGTACAAGAAGGGCAAAGACAATGTGGTAGCCGATGCACTATCAAGGAGGTTTGCCTTGATATCAACCATGGAGGCAAAGGTCCTAGGATTCGAGCACATCAAGGATCTATACAAGGATGATCCTGACTTTGCTGAGAGCTACAAGGAGTGTGCACAGGGAGTCATGGCAAATTCTACATCCATGAGGATTCTTGTTCCGAGAAAGAAGGCTGTGCATACCACAGGATCACTAAGGGAGCTTATCATCCGAGAAGCTCATGGAGGAGGACTCATGGGCCACTTTGGTGTCGACAAGACTCTAGCAGTGGTCAAGGAGCACTTCTACTGGCCACACATCAAGAGGACAGTAGAAGCACATTGTGCAAGATGCATCACTTGCAAGAAGGCAAAGTCCCGAGTGCAACCTCACGGGTTGTATCTCCCACTGCCCATACCAACACATCCATGGGTGGACATCTCAATGGATTTTGTTCTAGGTCTGCCCAAGATCAACCACAAAGATGCAATCTTTGTAGTGGTGGACAGATTCTCCAAGATGGCACATTTCATCCCATGTGCCAATGTCAATGATGCCACACAAACAGCTGAGCTGTTCTTCAGGGAGATAGTACGGCTTCATGGAGTGCCAAGGACCATCGTATCAGATAGGGACACCAAGTTCCTCAGCCATTTCTGGAGGACCCTTTGGAGAAAGCTAGGCACGAAGCTACTCTTCTCTACCACTTGCCATCCTCAAACCGATGGCCAAACTGAAGTTGTCAACAGGACACTATCAACTCTTCTCAGAACTACACTAGGGAAGAACCTAAAGACTTGGGTGGAGTGCCTGCCATTCATTGAGTTCGCTTACAACCGAGCCGTGCACTCAGCAACCAAGAAGACACCATTTGAAGTGGTATCGGCTTCAACCCTCTCACCCCATTGGAGCAAACACCACTGCCACCAGCTGAGATGACCAACCTCAACGGAGCATCCAAAGCAGAGTTCATAAGGAGGTTACACCAGAAGGTAGCAGAGAACTTGGAGAAGAGGACCGGACAGTCGTGACTCATGCCAACAAGGGAAGAAAGGAGGTGATCTTTCAACCAGGCGATTGGGTGTGGCTACACCCAGGAGAGGTTCCCAAACCTAAGGAGTTCCAAGCTAGCACCAAGAGGAGATGGACCATTCAGAGTGCTGGAGAGGATCAACAACAACGCCACCGGATCGAGCTGCCAGGTGAGTTTAATGTGTCCAACGTTCAATGTAACTGACTTGCCCCTTTCCATGCAGATGATCCAGTTTTGAGGACAAAACCTACTGAAGAGGGGGAATGATGAGGACATCAGGTCGTACATCCAGCCAGGAGACCAGACTGGCCGACCAGGAAGCTTGCCCGAGACAGCAGGACCATCTGGCCCTGCCGGACCAGCAGTACCGCGGACCTCGACCTATAGGACCAGACCGTCAACATTGCCGGAGGCCCAAGCTTCGGCACACTTGGTGGGGACGTGAATGACACCGGTCCCCTGATGACCGCCGACTCGGGATCAACTTGGCGGTCCTGAAGTCATTCCGGCCAGTACCTCGGTCCAGCCGATCCAGCCAGTACAGCATTTCCACTTCTACACAAGAGGACCCAAATGAGCTACCAGCTCCAGGACATGCATTAGAGGAAGTATCTACACCAGTGGTGCCAGGAGCAATGACAAGAAGCAGATCAAGAGCACTCTTCCACAAATTCAGCTTATGGGTCGACTCCTAGAGGAAGATAAGACAATGGGCCAGAAGAGCAAATTAGAGTCCAAAGGCTTCTCAACAACACAAGGAACATCAGAGACTTGGGCTTTAGTGGCAAGAGAGGTCAGGGCCCAAAGATTTTAACCCTACTCCAAGTCGAAGACTAGGAGCAAGGCGCATGCCACAGGTGAGTTAAGGTAAGTTTAAAATATATGCCTCTTTCTGTTTTGCAGGGTAGGATCTAGTTGCTTTACATTTTGAGTCAAGAACATTTTAGGAATAGGTCCTTTTTGGTTATACACTTTTGTATCCCTTTTGTGCACTTTTGTAAACTTTCCTTTTCTTCTTGAGTCGACCCTAGAAGGTCAAGCTGTCGAGCATATTAATAAGGCTCCTTCCAGCATTGTAGTTCGACAACCTTTTGATTAATAAAGTAGAACTTTTTCCTACAAGTTTTCTCTCAAGAGAATCTTGTGCGCTTAGAACCTAGTTGAGACCAGCCCTCCTAGCTCTAAGTTTGTGATTTATCACGAGGTTCATCACCCTCGTGTGGTTCACTTCACCCTTCCATCATTACCAACCAGAAAACCCCTATCCAGAAGCCTAAGGTGAGTTTCTCACCTAATCTTCTAAACAGCCCACACCTTGAATCGAGGCTTGCATCAGGAGCTGCCACAAGAGGGTGATGAACCTCGGATAAATCACAAACTTAGATAGAGGGCTCTCAGGAGCTAACACAACTTGTTGAGAGAAAATTCAATCTTAGCCAAAGGCTAGTTGGAACTAGAATGCTGAAGGAGAGAGCTATTCTGACCTACCTTAGGCACTAAAGTAGAGAGGAAACTTACAAAAGTGCACACCAAAAAGGATAACCTAAAAGGACATCAAAATGTAAAATCACTCCTTTGCAGGAACAAGAGCATGGCAATGTATTTGGCTCATGAAAGTACACAGGTACTCTCACGGCCAAGAAATGGAAGGTTCATGCTAGCCTTGTCAGGCTTGCTGCTACGCGCTTGCTCTTTTCAGTTTCATATTTTCCCAGGAGTAGGTTAAAATCTTGGATTCCCTGACCTCTTTTTCTTGCATCACTAAAAGCCCATGAGATCAATCTGATGTTGATTCAAGGATGTATGCGTGTGTTTAGAATGCGTGTGTTTAGAAGATTAGGTGAGAAACTCAACCTTAGGCTTCTGGATGGGGTTTTGGTTGGTAAACGATGGAAGGGAAGTGAACCACACGAGGGTGATGAACCTCGTGATAAATCACAAACTTAGAGCTAGGAGGGCTGGTCTCAACTAGGTTCTAAGCGCAAGCTCTTGAGAGAAAACTTGTAGAAAATTCTACTTTATTAATAATCAAAAGGTTGTCGAACTACAATGCTGGAAGGAGCCTTATTAATATGCTCGACAGCTTGACCTTCTAGGGTCGACTCAAAAAGAAAAGGAAAGTTTACAAAAGTGCACAAAAGGAAAAGATACAAAAGTATAAAAAAAGGACCTATTCCTAAAATGTTCTTGACTCAAAATGTAAAGCAACTAGATCCTACCCTGCAAAACAGAAAGAGGCATATATTCGAATGTAAACTTACCTTAACTCACCTCACGGCCAAGAAATGGAAGGTGGCTGTGGCATGCCGCTTTGCTCCTAGTCTTCGACTTGGAGTAGGGTTAAATCTTTGGGCCCTGACCTCTTGCCACTAAAGCCCAAGTCTCTGATGTTCCTTGTGTTGTTGAGAAGCCTTTGGACTCTAATTTGCTCTTCTGGCCCATTGTCCTTAGCTGCTCTTCCTCTAGAAGCTTGTCACCCATAAGCTGAATTTGTGGAAGAGTGCTTGATCTGCTTTCATTGCTCCTGAGGTACCACTGGTGTAGATACTTCCTCTAAGTGCATGTCCTGGAGCTGGTAGCTCATTTGGTCCGAGTCCTCTTGTGTAGAAGTGGAAGCTGCTACTGGCTGGATCTGTACCGCTGGATTGTGCGTACTGGAATGCTTCAGGACCGCCAAGTTGATCCCGAGTGGTCATCAGGGGGCGGTGTCATCACCAAGTGTGCCGGAAGCTTGGGCCTCTCCGCGATGTTGACCGGTCTGGTCCTATAGGTCGAGGGTCCGGTACTGTTGGTCCGCAGCGCAGATGGTCCTGCTGTCTCGGCAAGCTTCCTGGTCGGCCAGTCTGGTCTCCTGGCTGGATGTACGACCTGATGTCCTCATCATTCCCTCTTCAGTAGGTTTTGTCCTCAAAACTGGTTCATCTGCATGGAAAGGGGCCAAGTCAGTAACATTGAACGTATTGGACACATTAAACTCACCTGGCAGCTCGATCCGTAGGCGTTGTTGTTGATCCTCTCGAGCACTCTGAATGGTCCATCTCCTCTTGGTGCTAGCTTGGAACTCCTTAGGTTTGGGAACCTCTCCTGCCGAGGGTGTAGCCACACCCAATGGTTGAAAGATCACCTCCTTTCTTCCTTTGTTGGCATGAGTCACGACTGTCCGGTCCTCTTCTCCAAGTTTTCTGCTACCTTCTGGTGTAACCTCCTTATGAACTCTGCTTGGATGCTGCTGAGGTTGGTCATCTCAGCTGGTGGCAGTGGTGTTTGCTCCAATGGGGTGAGAGGGTTGAACCGTATACTTCAAATGGTGTCTTCTTGGTTGCTGAGTGCACGCTCGGTTGTAGCGAACTCAATGAATGGCAGGCACTCCACCCAAGTCTTTAGGTTCTTCCCTAGTGTAGTTCTGAGAAGAGTTGATAGTGTCCTGTTGACAACTTCAGTTTGGCCATCGGTTTGAGGATGGCAAGTGGTAGAGAAGAGTAGCCGTGCCTAGCTTTCTCCAAAGGGTCCTCCAGAAATGGCTGAGGAACTTGGTGTCCCTGTCTGATGATGTCCTTGGCACTCCATGAAGCCGATATCTCCCTGAAGAACAGCTCAGCTGTTTGTGTGGCATCATTGACATTGGCACATGGGATGAAGTGCCATCTTGGAGAATCTGTTCACCACTACAAAGATTGCATCTTTGTGGTTGATCTTGGGCAGACCTAGAACAAAATCCATCGAGATGTCCACCCATGGATGTGTTGGTATGGGCAGTGGGAGATACAACCCGTGAGGTTGCACTCGGACTTTGCCTTCTTGCAAGTGATGCATCTTGCACAATGTGCTTCTACTGTCCTCTTGATGTGTGGCCAGTAGAAGTGCTCCTTGACCACTGCTAGAGTCTTGTCGACACCAAAGTGGCCCATGAGTCCTCCTCCATGAGCTTCTCGGATGATAAGCTCCCTTAGTGATCCTTGTGGTATGCACAGCCTTCTTTCTCGAACAAGAATCCTCATGGATGTAGAATTTGCCATGACTCCTGTGCTACACTCCTTGTAGCTCTCAGCAAGGTCAGGATCATCCTTGTATAGATCCTTGATGTGCTCGAATCCTAGGACCTTTGCCTCCATGGTTGATATCAAGGCAAACCTCCTTGATAGTGCATCGGCTACCACATTATCTTTGCCCTTCTTGTACTTGATGATGTACGGAAGGTCTCTATGAACTCCATCCACCTGGCATGTCTCCTCTTGAGATTGGTTTGCCCTCTGAGGTGTTTGAGAGTCTCGTGATCAGTGTGGATCACAAACTCCTTGGACAGCAAGTAATGCTGCCAAGTCTCCAATGCTCGGACAAGGGCATAGAGCTCCTTGTCATAAGTGGGGTAGTTCAGTGAGGCACCACCTAGCTTCTCACTGAAGTATGCCACTGGTCTCCCTCCTGGGTTAGCACTGCTCCTATGCCTCCAGAGGCATCACACTCCACTTCAAACGCCTTGTTGAAGTCGGGAGGACTAGCACTGGTGCATGTGTAAGGCTGTCCTTCAAGGCCTGGAATGCCTTCTCCTGAGCTTCTCCCCAGCTGAATCCCACGTTCTTCTTCACTACTGCCAGTGGTGAGGCAATACTGCTGAAGTTGGGCACGAATCTCCTATAGAAGCTGGCCAGTCCGTGGAAGCTCCTTACTTGGCTGATGTTTCCTGGTGTTGGCCATTCTTGTATGGCTCGAATCTTCTCTCATCAACCTGTAGGCCCTGTGAACTTACAACAAAACCTAAAAAGACAAGTTTATCAGTAAAGGTGCACTTCTTGAGATTGGCATAAAGCTCTTCTTGTCAAGGGTTTTAAGTACCATCTCAAGATGTGTGAGGTGTTCCGTAGGGCACTTACTATAAACTAGTATGTCATCAAAGTAAACCACTACAAACTTACTGGTGTACGCCCTAAGAACTTGGTTCATAAGGCGCATGAAGGTGCTTGGGGCATTAGTCAAACCAAATGGCATGACTGTCCACTCGTAGAGCCCTTTCTTTGTCTTGAAAGCAGTCTTCCATTCATCACCTTCTTTCATCCTGACCTGGTGGTATCCACTCTTGAGGTCTATCTTGGAGAAGACCGTGGCTCCACTCTGCTCATCTAGCATGTCATCCAGCCGTGGTATCGGATGCCGGTACTTGGCTGTGATGTTGTTGATGCTCGGCAGTCCACAAAGCGCCAAGTCATCCTTCAGGCACTAAGTTGGTTGCACATGGACTGAGGCTCTCTAGACATATCCTTTCTCCAGGAGCTCCTTGACTTGCTTCTCAAGCTCCTTGGACTCCTCTGGACTCATCCGGTAGGCTGGCCGGTTGGGCAGGGCTGCTCCGGACACTAGATCTATCTGGTGTTCTATGCCACGTAAAGGAGGCAAGCCTGCTGGTATCTCCTCTGGAAATACATCCTGGAATTTGTTGAGGGGTGTTGCTACTTCATGAGGTAGCTCTACGTGTCCCTGTTCTATACTCAACACTTCCTTGAAAACCATTAGTAACATTAAGTCCTTCGAGGCTAAAGCTCTCCGGACATGACTAGGTTGAATAAGAAAGTTAGACTTGACAAGTTTCTTTCCCTTACTCATTTGGAGTTGTAGCTCATGTACTTGGGCAGGTGTAAGAGGAGCTAGGCTGACCTTTCTCTTGTCATGCACGAAGGTGTAGAGATTGGTTCGCCATCATGCCTGGTCTCTTTGTCAAACTGCCATGGTCTTCCTAGCAGAAGATGGTCAGCTTGCATGGGCACCATGCCGCACACGACTTAGTCTTGGTACTTTCCTACACTGAATGGCACAGTGACTTGCTCATGGATCTTGAGCTCCACTTTGTCATCCAGCCATCTTAGTCTATATGGTCGAGGATGCCTTGTCTTCTCTAGACCTAGCTTATCAACCATATATGCACTAGCAACGTTAGTGCAAGAACCACCATCTATGATGAGGTTACATACCTTGCCCTTGATGGTGCAACGGCTGTGGAAGATGTTCTCCCTTTGGATGGTCTCTGAAGGATCCACCATTGCACTGAGGATACGTCTAGTGACCAGCAATTCCCCCACATCAGGGTACTCAATGTCACCATATCTCCTCCTGGTTCATAGTCCTCTTCATCTTGGGACTCATACTCTCCTGCCTCCGTAATCAGCATGACTCGGTTGTTTGGGCACTCCCTTGAGATGTGTCCACGTCTCCTGCACTTGAAACAAGTTATGTCACGTGATCTTTGAGGTTAGAAGACTTACCAGGCTCTCTCTGGTCACGGGTGGGTTCAGGAGGCTTGCTCTTGAACCTCGACTCGATCTCTACGCTTTTGCCTTTGTCTACGGTCTTAGGCATATTGCTTGGTGCCCAAGGTGTCTTAGGCTTGCTGCGGATGTCTTGGCTCTTACGTTTGATGTGCTGCTCAGCTTGCACAGATAGGTGGAACAAGTCTTTGAAGTCGTTGTAGATTTGCCTTTCCACCTTGCAGCTGATCCTTTCTTGGAATCCATCCAAGAATTGTGCCATCAATGCTTCTTCATCATCATTGAGCTCCAATCTGTTCCTTAACCTCTCGAACTCTTCATAGTACTCCTCTACTGATCTGGTACCCTGCTTAAGAGAACGAAAACGTCGTTGCAAATCCCTATGGAAGTAGGGTGGAACATACCTTTGTCGCATGAGGTCTTTCATGTCGACCCATGAGTCTGACTCATTCTCTTCCTCCTTCTCAGATACCTCACGATCCCACCAGATGAGGGCATTGTCCGTGAGTTGTGCTACTGCCATTGAGACTCTCCTAGGTCCTGGTTGGTTGTAGTGATCAAAGATATGATCCATTCGCTTCTCCCAATCTAGAAGCCTGGGTCTACTTTTCCCAAAGTTGGAGGAGTTAGTTTAACATCAGGATGAATTCCCGGTTTGGGTGTGTTCATCTCCATCCTCATGACGTCTAGGAGGCATTCTTGGTCTCTGGTGAAGACCATATGGCTCAAAGCCATCATCTTCTGCCTCTGGTTGCCGAGGTCCTCTCCTATGGTGATAGTTGAGGTTGTGTCCTCATCTCCATCTGGCTGGGGTTCCTCCTGTTTTGTGTCCTAAGGTGCTCAGGACCCTCAGGACGATCTGGCTCAGCTCTCACGTGCCTTATGGCCTGGAATCTTACTGGTCTCTCCACGCGCTCCAACCTCTCGCCTATGGATGCGAGTTGTGTTTGGAGTGTGGTGAACATGGCCATCATGGCTTCAGCTGCGTCTCTATTCTCTTCTCCCATGTGTGCTACAAAGAAAGAAGATAATTAGGGTGCTCCTAAATTATTAGGAGAGTTTCTTTTTATATGGGATTCGAAAATAATGCAAAAAGGAAAATCCTAAGGAAAGGAAATTTGAAAAAAAGGAAACTTCCTAGACAACTTGTGCTAGCTGTCCAATTCGAATTCCTTTAGTATTCTTTCTATTTTTTTTTTATTTTCTTTTTAATTTAACTTAAATTTAAAGGAAATATGATTTAAACAAAAAGGAAAACGTGCAAGACAATGCAAAAGTGAATCTAAACCCTAGTGATACACGTAGGAGGCTAGATGCACTCGGTTTGGAGTTTGGTGTTGTTTTTTTTTGATTTTTCTTGAATACGACTTAAACTAATGCAAGAACTAGAATTAAGACAAGCAAAAGGATAGAAACAACCTGGTTTAGGAGCTTTAAGCTCTGATACCAAATGATACAAGCCTTGATTCAAGGATGTATGCGCGTGGGCTGTTTGTAGAAGATTAGGTGAGAAACTCAACCTTAGGCTTCTGGATGGGGGTTTTCTGGTTGGTAAAAGATGGAAGGGTGAAGTGAACCACACGAGGGTGATGAACCTCGTGATAAATCACAAACTTAGAGCTAGGAGGGCTGGTCTCAACTAGGTTCTAAGCGCACAAGTCTCTTGAGAGAATAACTTGTTGAAAGAAAATTCGATCTTTATTAATATCAAAAAGGTTGTAGAACTACAATGCTGGAAGGAGCCTTATTAATATGCTCGACAGCTTGACCTTCTAGGGTCGACACAAATAAAGAAAAAGGAAAGTTTACAAAAGTGCACAAGGAAAAGATACAAAAGTGCATAACCGAAAAAGGACCTATTCCTAAAATGTTCTTGACTCAAAAATGTAAAGCAACTAGATCCTACCCTGCAAAACAGAAAGAGGCATATATTCAAATGTAAACTTACCTTAACTCACCTCACGGCCAAGAAATGGAAGGTGGCCGTCCTTGGGGCATGCACGCGCCTTGCTCCTAGTCTTCGACTTGGAGTAGGGTTAAAACCTGACCTCTCTTGCCACTAAAGCCCAAGTCTCTGATGTTCCTTGTGTTGTTGAGAAGCCTTTGGACTCTAATTTGCTCTTCTGGCCCATTGTCCTTAGCTGCTCTTCCTCTAGAGCTTGACCCATAAGCTGAATTTGTGGAAGAGTGCTCTTGATCTGCTTCTTGTCATTGCTCCTGGAGGTACCACTGGTGTAGATACTTCCTCTAGTGCATGTCCTGGAGCTGGTAGCTCATTTTCCAGTCCTGTGTAGAAGTGGAAGTGTCGTGCCTCTGGATGGCTGTACCGGCTGGATTGTCGCGGTACTGGCGAACTTCAGGACCGGCCAAGTTGATCCCGGAGTCGGCGGTGTCATCAGAGGGACCGGCGGTGTCATTCACGTCCCCACCAAGTGTGCTGGAAGCTTGGGCCTCCGCCGGGCGATGTTGACCGGTCTGGTCCTATAGGTCGAGGGTCCGGGCGGTACTGTCTGGTCCGCAGGCGCGCCAGATGGTCCTGCTGTCTCGGCAAGCTTCCTGGTCGGCCAGTCTGGTCTCCTGGCTGGATGTACGACTCATCACTCTCTCTCTCTCTCTCTGATACAAGCCTTGATTCAAGGATGTATGCTGGGCTGTTTGTAGAAGATTATACAAGCCTTGATTCAAGGATGTATGCGCGTGGGCTGTTTGTAGAAGATTAGGTGAGAAACTCAACCTTAGGCTTCTGGATAGGGGTTTTCTGGTTGGTAAACGATGGAAGGGTGAAGTGAACCACACGAGGGTGATGAACCTCGTGATAAATCACAAACTTAGAGCTAGGAGGGCTGGTCTCAACTAGGTTCTAAGCGCACAAGTCTCTCTTGAGAGAAAGCTTGTAGGAAAAAGTTCTACTTTATTAATAATCAAAAGGTTGTCGAACTACAATGCTGGAAGGAGCCTTATTAATATGCTCGACAGCTTGACCTTCTAGGGTCGACTCAAAAGAAAAGGAAAGTTTACAAAAGTGCACAAAAGGAAAAGATACAAAAGTGTATAACGAAAAGGACCTATTCCTAAAATGTTCTTGACTCAAAAATGTAAAGCAACTAGATCCTACCCTGCAAAACAGAAAGAGGCATATATTCGAATGTAAACTTACCTTAACTCACCTCACGGCCAAGAAATGGAAGGTGGCCGTCCTTGTGGCATGCACGCCTTGCTCCTAGTCTTCGACTTGGAGTAGGGTTAAATATCTTTGGGCCCTGACCTCTCTTGCCACTAAAGCCCAAGTCTCTGATGTTCCTTGTGTTGTTGAGAAGCCTTTGGACTCTAATTTGCTCTTCTGGCCCATTGTCCTTAGCTGCTCTTCCTCTAGAAGCTTGTCGACCCATAAGCTGAATTTGTGGAAGAGTGCTCTTGATCTGCTTCTTGTCATTGCTCCTGGAGGTACCACTGGTGTAGATACTTCCTCTAAGTGCATGTCCTGGAGCTGGTAGCTCATTTGGTCCGAGTCCTCTTGTGTAGAAGTGGAAGTGTGTGTACTCGGCTGGATGGCCTGTACCGGCTGGATTGTCGTACTGGCGGAATGACTTCAGGACCGGCCAAGTTGATCCCGAGTCGGCGGTGTCATCAGGGGACCGGCGGTGTCATTCACGTCCCCAAAGTGTGCGGAAGCTTGGGCCTCTCCGCGATGTTGACGGTCTGGTCCTATAGGTCGAGGTCCGGCGGTACTGTCTGTCCGGCAGGCGCGCCAGATGGTCCTGCTGTCTCGGGCAAGCTTCCTGGTCGGCCAGTCTGGTCTCCTGGCTGGATGTACGACCTGATGTCCTCATCATTCCCTCCCTCTTCAGTAGGTTTTGTCCTCAAAACTGGATCATCTGCATGGAAAGGGGCCAAGTCAGTAACATTGAGCGTATTGGACACATTAAACTCACCTGGCAGCTCGATCCGGTGGCGTTGTTGTTGATCCTCTCGAGCACTCTGAATGGTCCATCTCCTCTTGGTGCTAGCTTGGAACTCCTTAGGTTTGGGAACCTCTCCTGCCGTAGGTGTAGCCACACCCAATCGCCTGGTTGAAAGATCACCTCCTTTCTTCCTTTGTTGGCATGAGTCACGTACTGTCCGGTCCTCTTCTCCAAGTTCTCTGCTACCTTCTGGTGTAACCTCCTTATGAACTCTGCTTTGGATGCTCCGTTGAGGTTGGTCATCTCAGCTGGTGGCAGTGGTGTTTGCTCCAATGGGGTGAGAGGGTTGAAGCCGTATACCACTTCAAATGGTGTCTTCTTGGTTGCTGAGTGCACGGCTCGGTTGTAGGCGAACTCAATGAATGGCAGGCACTCCACCCAAGTCTTTAGGTTCTTCCCTAGTGTTGTTCTGAGAAGAGTTGATAGGGTCCTGTTGACAACTTCAGTTTGGCCATCGGTTTGAGGATGGCAAGTGGTTGAGAAGAGTAGCTTCGTGCCTAGCTTTCTCCAAAGGGTCCTCCAGAAATGGCTGAGGAACTTGGTGTCCCTATCTGATACGATGGTCCTTGGCACTCCATGAAGCCGTACTATCTCCCTGAAGAACAGCTCAGCTGTTTGTGTGGCATCATTGACATTGGCACATGGGATGAAATGTGCCATCTTGGAGAATCTGTCCACCACTACAAAGATTGCATCTTTGTGGTTGATCTTGGGCAGACCTAGAACAAAATCCATCGAGATGTCCACCCATGGATGTGTTGGTATGGGCAGTGGGAGATACAACCCGTGAGGTTGCACTCGGGACTTTGCCTTCTTGCAAGTGATGCATCTTGCACAATGTGCTTCTACTGTCCTCTTGATGTGTGGCCAGTAGAAGTGCTCCTTGACCACTGCTAGAGTCTTGTCGACACCAAAGTGGCCCATGAGTCCTCCTCCATGAGCTTCTCGGATGATAAGCTCCCTTAGTGATCCTGTGGTATGCACAGCCTTCTTTCTCGGAACAAGAATCCCTCATGGATGTAGAATTTGCCATGACTCCTGTGCTACACTCCTTGTAGCTCTCAGCAAGGTCAGGATCATCCTTGTATAGATCCTTGATGTGCTCGAATCCTAGGACCTTTGCCTCCATGGTTGATATCAAGGCAAACCTCCTTGATAGTGCATCGGCTACCACATTGTCTTTGCCCTTCTTGTACTTGATGATGTACGGAAGGTCTCTATGAACTCCATCCACCTGGCATGTCTCCTCTTGAGATTGGTTTGCCCTCTGAGGTGTTTGAGAGTCTCGTGATCAGTGTGGATCACAAACTCCTTGGACAGCAAGTAATGCTGCCAAGTCTCCAATGCTCGGACAAGGGCATAGAGCTCCTTGTCATAAGTGGGGTAGTTCAGTGAGGCACCACCTAGCTTCTCACTGAAGTATGCCACTGGTCTCCCTCCTTGGTTAGCACTGCTCCTATGCCTATTCCAGAGGCATCACACTCCACTTCAAACGTCTTGTTGAAGTCGGGAAGGACTAGCACTGGTGCGTGTGTAAGGCTGTCCTTCAAGGCCTGGAATGCCTTCTCCTGAGCTTCTCCCCAGCTGAATCCCACGTTCTTCTTCACTACTGCCGTCAGTGGTGAGGCAATACTGCTGAAGTTGGGCACGAATCTCCTATAGAAGCTGGCCAGTCCGTGGAAGCTCCTTACTTGGCTGATGTTTCCTGGTGTTGGCCATTCTTGTATGGCTCGAATCTTCTCTTCATCAACCTGTAGGCCCTGTGAACTCACAACAAAACCTAAAAAGACAAGCTTATCAGTACAAAGGTGCACTTCTTGAGATTGGCATAAAGCTCTTCTTGTCGAAGGGTTTTAAGGACCATCTCAAGATGTGTGAGGTGTTCCGTAGGCACTTACTATAAACAAGTATGTCATCAAAATAAACTACTACAAACTTACTGATGTACGCCCTAAGAACTTGGTTCATAAGGCATGAAGGTGCTTGGGGCATTAGTCAAGCCAAATGGCATGACTGTCCACTCGAGAGCCCTTGCTTTGTCTTGAAAGCAGTCTTCCACTCATCACCTTCCTTCATTCTTACCTGGTGGTATCCACTTTTGAGGTCTATCTTGGAAGACCGTGGCTCCACTCAGCTCATCTAGCATGTCATCCAGTCGTGGTATTGGATGCCTATACTTGACTGTGATGTTGTTGATTGCTCGGCAGTCCACGCACATGCGCCAAGTCCCATCCTTCTTGGGCAACTAGTAGCACTGGTACAGCACATGGACTGAGGCCCTCTCGAACATATCTCTTCTCCAGGAGCTCCTTGACTTGCTTCTCAAGCTCCTTGGACACCTCTGGACTCATCCGGTAGGCTGGCCGGTTGGGCAGGGCTGCTCGGGCACTAGATCAATCTGATGTTCTATGCCACGTAAAGGAGGCAAGCCTGCTGGTATCTCCTCTGGAAATACATCCTGGAATTTGTTGAGGAGTGTTGCTACTTCATGAGGTAGCTCTACCTGTCCCTGTTCTATACTCA
Source organism: Pugionium cornutum (assembly GCA_018901935.1). Classification (NCBI taxonomy): domain Eukaryota; kingdom Viridiplantae; phylum Streptophyta; class Magnoliopsida; order Brassicales; family Brassicaceae; genus Pugionium; species Pugionium cornutum. The sequence continues at coordinate 12,494,614 of CM032155.1, forward strand.
ACACTTCTTTGAAAACCATTAGTAACATTAAGTCCTTTGAGGCTAAAGCTCTCCGTACATGACTAGGTTGAATAAGAAAGTTAGACTTGACAAGTTTCTTTTCCTTACTCATTTGGAGTTGTAGCTCATGTACTTGGGCAGGTGTAAGAGGAGCTAGGCTGACCTTTCTCTTGTCATGCACGAAGGTGTAGGGATTGGTTCTGCCATCATGCCGGGTCTCTTTGTCAAACTGCCATGGTCTTCCTAGTAGAAGATGGCCAGCTTGCATGGGCACCACGTCGCACACGACTTGATCCTGGTACTTGCCCACACTGAATGGTACAATGACTTGCTCATGGATCTTTAGCTCCACTTTGTCATCGAGCCATCTCAGTCTATATGGTCGAGGATGCCGTGTCCTCTCTAGACCTAGCTTATCAACCATATACGCACTAGCAACGTTAGTGCAAGAACCACCATCTATGATGAGGTTACATACCTTACCCTTGATGGTGCAACAGCTGTGGAAGATGTTCTCCCTTTGGATGGTCTCTGAAGGATCCACCATTGCACTGAGGATACATCTAGTGACCAGCACTTCCCCCACATCAGGGTACTCAATGTCACCGTACTCTCCTTCTGGTTCATAGTCCTCTTCATCTTGGGACTCATACTCTCCTACCTCCGTAATCATCATGACTCGGTTGTTTGGGCACTCCCTTGAGATGTGTCCACGTCCCCTGCACTTGAAACAAGTTATGTCACATGATCTTTGAGGGTTAGAAGACTTACCAGGCTCTCTCTGGTCACGGGGGGGTTCAGGAGGCTTGCTCTTGAACCTTGACTCGATTCACTCTTTTGCCTTTGTCAGTCTTAGGCATGTTGCTTGGTGCCCAAGGTGTCTTAGGCTTGCTGCGGATGTCTTGGCTCTTACGTTTGATGTGCTGCTCAGCTTGCACAGATAGTGGAACAAGTCTTTGTCATTGTAGATTTGCCTTTCCACCTTGCAGCTGATCCTTTCTTGGAGTCCATCCAAGAATTTGTGCCATCAATGCTTCTTCATCATCATTGAGCAATCTGTTCCTTAACTCGAACTCTTCATAGTACTCCTCTACTGATCTGGTACCCTGCTTAAAATGCGTTGCAAATCCTAGTAGTGGAACAACCTTTTCATGAGGTCTTTCATGTCGACCCATGAGTCTGGTCTCATTCTTCCTCCTTCTGTCAGATACCTCGATCCCACCAGATGAGGGCATTGTCCGTGAGTTGTGCTACTGCCATTGAGACTCTCCTAGGTCCTGGTTGGTTGTAGTGATCAAAGATATGATCCATTCACTTCTCCCAATCTAGGTAAGCCTCGGGTTCTACTTTTCCTGCAAAACTTGGAGGAGTTAGTTTAACATCAGGATGAATTACCCGGTTGTAGGTGTGTTCATCTCCATCCTCATGTCGTCTAGGAGGCATTCTGGGTCTCTGGTGAAGACCATATGGCTCAAAGCCATCATCTTCTGCCTCTGGTTGCCGTGGAGGTCCTCTCGGCCTATGGTGATAGTTATGAGGTTGCGTGTCCTCATCTCCATCTGGCTGGGGTTCCTCCTGTTGGGTCCTAAGGTGCTCAGGACCCTCAGGACGGTCTTCTCAGCTCTCACGTGCCTTATGGCCTGGAATCTTACTGGTCTTTCCATGGCTCCAACCTCTCGCCTGTGGATGCGAGTTGTGTTTGGAGTGTGGTGAACATGGCCATCATGGTTTCGGTTGCTTCTCTATTTTCTTCTCCCATGGCGTCCTACAAGGAAATAAGACAAGTTAGGATGCTCCTAAATTATTAGGAGGGTTTTCTTTTTATAAGGGTTTGAAAAAAATGCAAAAGGAAAAATCCTAAGGAAAGGAAATTCGAATAAAAGGAAACTTCCTAGACAACTTGTGCTAGCTGTCCAATTCGAAATCTTTTGGGTATTTTCCTATTTTCTTTTCTTTTCTTTTTATTTTCTTTTTAATTTAACTTAAAATTAATGGAAATATGAATTAAACAAAAAGGAAAACGTGAATGGCAATGCAAAGTGAATCTAAACCCTAGTGATACGTAGGAGGCTAGATGCACTCGGTTTGGAGTTTGATGTTATTTTTTGATTTTTCTTGAATGCGACTTAAACTAATGCAAGAACTAAAACAAAACAAGCAAAGGATAGAAACAACCTGGTTTAGGAGCTTTAAGCTCTGATACCAAAATGATACAAGCCTTGATTCAAGGATGTATGCGTGGGCTGTTTGTAGAAGATTAGGTGAGAAACTCAACCTTAGGCTTCTGGATAGGGGTTTTCTGGTTGGTAAACGATGGAAGGGTGAAGTGAACCACACGAGGGTGATGAACCTCGTGATAAATCACAAACTTAGAGCTAGGAGGGCTGGTCTCAACTAGGTTCTAAGCGCAATTCTTTTGAGAGAAAGCTTGTAGGAAGAAAGTCCTACTTTATTAATATCAAAAAGGTTGTCGAACTACAATGCTGGAAGGAGCCTTATTAATATGCTCGACAGCTTGACCTACTAGGGTCAACTCAAATAAGAAAAAGGAACGTTTACAAAAGTGCACAAAAGGAAAAATACAAAGTGTATAACCGAAAAAGGACCTATTCCTAAAATGTTCTTGACTCAAAAATGTAAAGCAACTAGATCCTACCCTGCAAAACAGAAAGAGGCATATATTCGAATGTAACTTACCTTAACTCACCTCACGGCCAAGAAATGGAAGGTGGCCGTCCTTGTGGCATGCACGCGCCTTGCTCCTAGTCTTCGACTTGGAGTAGGGTTAAATCTTTGGGCCCTGACCTCTCTTGCCACTAAAGCCCAAGTCTCTGATGTCCCTTGTGTTGTTGAGAAGCCATTGGACTCTTCCTTGCATTTTTGGCCCATTGTCCTTAGTCGATCTTCCACTAGGAGCTTGTCGACCCATAAGCTGAATTTGTGGAAGAGTGCCCTTGATCTGCTTCTTGTCATTGCTCCTGAGGTACCACTGGTGTAGATACTTCCTCTAGGTGCATGTCCTGGAGCTGGTAGCTCATTTGGTCCGAGTCCTCTTGTGTAGAAGTGGAAGTGTGCGTGTACTCGGCTGGATGGCCTGTACCGCTGGATTGTGCGCGGTACTGGCCGGAATGACTTCAGGACCGCCAAGTTGATCCCGGAGTCGGCGGTGTCATCAGAGGGACCGGCGGTGTCATTCACGTCCCCACCAAGTGTGCTGGAAGCTTGGGCCTCCGCCGGGCGATGTTGACCGGTCTGGTCCTATAGGTCGAGGGTCCGGGCGGTACTGTCTGGTCCGCAGGCGCGCCAGATGGTCCTGCTGTCTCGGCAAGCTTCCTGGTCGGCCAGTCTGGTCTCCTGGCTGGATGTACGACTCATCACTCTCTCTCTCTCTCTCTGATACAAGCCTTGATTCAAGGATGTATGCTGGGCTGTTTGTAGAAGATTATACAAGCCTTGATTCAAGGATGTATGCGCGTGGGCTGTTTGTAGAAGATTAGGTGAGAAACTCAACCTTAGGCTTCTGGATAGGGGTTTTCTGGTTGGTAAACGATGGAAGGGTGAAGTGAACCACACGAGGGTGATGAACCTCGTGATAAATCACAAACTTAGAGCTAGGAGGGCTGGTCTCAACTAGGTTCTAAGCGCACAAGTCTCTCTTGAGAGAAAGCTTGTAGGAAAAAGTTCTACTTTATTAATAATCAAAAGGTTGTCGAACTACAATGCTGGAAGGAGCCTTATTAATATGCTCGACAGCTTGACCTTCTAGGGTCGACTCAAAAGAAAAGGAAAGTTTACAAAAGTGCACAAAAGGAAAAGATACAAAAGTGTATAACGAAAAGGACCTATTCCTAAAATGTTCTTGACTCAAAAATGTAAAGCAACTAGATCCTACCCTGCAAAACAGAAAGAGGCATATATTCGAATGTAAACTTACCTTAACTCACCTCACGGCCAAGAAATGGAAGGTGGCCGTCCTTGTGGCATGCACGCCTTGCTCCTAGTCTTCGACTTGGAGTAGGGTTAAATATCTTTGGGCCCTGACCTCTCTTGCCACTAAAGCCCAAGTCTCTGATGTTCCTTGTGTTGTTGAGAAGCCTTTGGACTCTAATTTGCTCTTCTGGCCCATTGTCCTTAGCTGCTCTTCCTCTAGAAGCTTGTCGACCCATAAGCTGAATTTGTGGAAGAGTGCTCTTGATCTGCTTCTTGTCATTGCTCCTGGAGGTACCACTGGTGTAGATACTTCCTCTAAGTGCATGTCCTGGAGCTGGTAGCTCATTTGGTCCGAGTCCTCTTGTGTAGAAGTGGAAGTGTGTGTACTCGGCTGGATGGCCTGTACCGGCTGGATTGTCGTACTGGCGGAATGACTTCAGGACCGGCCAAGTTGATCCCGAGTCGGCGGTGTCATCAGGGGACCGGCGGTGTCATTCACGTCCCCAAAGTGTGCGGAAGCTTGGGCCTCTCCGCGATGTTGACGGTCTGGTCCTATAGGTCGAGGTCCGGCGGTACTGTCTGTCCGGCAGGCGCGCCAGATGGTCCTGCTGTCTCGGGCAAGCTTCCTGGTCGGCCAGTCTGGTCTCCTGGCTGGATGTACGACCTGATGTCCTCATCATTCCCTCCCTCTTCAGTAGGTTTTGTCCTCAAAACTGGATCATCTGCATGGAAAGGGGCCAAGTCAGTAACATTGAGCGTATTGGACACATTAAACTCACCTGGCAGCTCGATCCGGTGGCGTTGTTGTTGATCCTCTCGAGCACTCTGAATGGTCCATCTCCTCTTGGTGCTAGCTTGGAACTCCTTAGGTTTGGGAACCTCTCCTGCCGTAGGTGTAGCCACACCCAATCGCCTGGTTGAAAGATCACCTCCTTTCTTCCTTTGTTGGCATGAGTCACGTACTGTCCGGTCCTCTTCTCCAAGTTCTCTGCTACCTTCTGGTGTAACCTCCTTATGAACTCTGCTTTGGATGCTCCGTTGAGGTTGGTCATCTCAGCTGGTGGCAGTGGTGTTTGCTCCAATGGGGTGAGAGGGTTGAAGCCGTATACCACTTCAAATGGTGTCTTCTTGGTTGCTGAGTGCACGGCTCGGTTGTAGGCGAACTCAATGAATGGCAGGCACTCCACCCAAGTCTTTAGGTTCTTCCCTAGTGTTGTTCTGAGAAGAGTTGATAGGGTCCTGTTGACAACTTCAGTTTGGCCATCGGTTTGAGGATGGCAAGTGGTTGAGAAGAGTAGCTTCGTGCCTAGCTTTCTCCAAAGGGTCCTCCAGAAATGGCTGAGGAACTTGGTGTCCCTATCTGATACGATGGTCCTTGGCACTCCATGAAGCCGTACTATCTCCCTGAAGAACAGCTCAGCTGTTTGTGTGGCATCATTGACATTGGCACATGGGATGAAATGTGCCATCTTGGAGAATCTGTCCACCACTACAAAGATTGCATCTTTGTGGTTGATCTTGGGCAGACCTAGAACAAAATCCATCGAGATGTCCACCCATGGATGTGTTGGTATGGGCAGTGGGAGATACAACCCGTGAGGTTGCACTCGGGACTTTGCCTTCTTGCAAGTGATGCATCTTGCACAATGTGCTTCTACTGTCCTCTTGATGTGTGGCCAGTAGAAGTGCTCCTTGACCACTGCTAGAGTCTTGTCGACACCAAAGTGGCCCATGAGTCCTCCTCCATGAGCTTCTCGGATGATAAGCTCCCTTAGTGATCCTGTGGTATGCACAGCCTTCTTTCTCGGAACAAGAATCCCTCATGGATGTAGAATTTGCCATGACTCCTGTGCTACACTCCTTGTAGCTCTCAGCAAGGTCAGGATCATCCTTGTATAGATCCTTGATGTGCTCGAATCCTAGGACCTTTGCCTCCATGGTTGATATCAAGGCAAACCTCCTTGATAGTGCATCGGCTACCACATTGTCTTTGCCCTTCTTGTACTTGATGATGTACGGAAGGTCTCTATGAACTCCATCCACCTGGCATGTCTCCTCTTGAGATTGGTTTGCCCTCTGAGGTGTTTGAGAGTCTCGTGATCAGTGTGGATCACAAACTCCTTGGACAGCAAGTAATGCTGCCAAGTCTCCAATGCTCGGACAAGGGCATAGAGCTCCTTGTCATAAGTGGGGTAGTTCAGTGAGGCACCACCTAGCTTCTCACTGAAGTATGCCACTGGTCTCCCTCCTTGGTTAGCACTGCTCCTATGCCTATTCCAGAGGCATCACACTCCACTTCAAACGTCTTGTTGAAGTCGGGAAGGACTAGCACTGGTGCGTGTGTAAGGCTGTCCTTCAAGGCCTGGAATGCCTTCTCCTGAGCTTCTCCCCAGCTGAATCCCACGTTCTTCTTCACTACTGCCGTCAGTGGTGAGGCAATACTGCTGAAGTTGGGCACGAATCTCCTATAGAAGCTGGCCAGTCCGTGGAAGCTCCTTACTTGGCTGATGTTTCCTGGTGTTGGCCATTCTTGTATGGCTCGAATCTTCTCTTCATCAACCTGTAGGCCCTGTGAACTCACAACAAAACCTAAAAAGACAAGCTTATCAGTACAAAGGTGCACTTCTTGAGATTGGCATAAAGCTCTTCTTGTCGAAGGGTTTTAAGGACCATCTCAAGATGTGTGAGGTGTTCCGTAGGCACTTACTATAAACAAGTATGTCATCAAAATAAACTACTACAAACTTACTGATGTACGCCCTAAGAACTTGGTTCATAAGGCATGAAGGTGCTTGGGGCATTAGTCAAGCCAAATGGCATGACTGTCCACTCGAGAGCCCTTGCTTTGTCTTGAAAGCAGTCTTCCACTCATCACCTTCCTTCATTCTTACCTGGTGGTATCCACTTTTGAGGTCTATCTTGGAAGACCGTGGCTCCACTCAGCTCATCTAGCATGTCATCCAGTCGTGGTATTGGATGCCTATACTTGACTGTGATGTTGTTGATTGCTCGGCAGTCCACGCACATGCGCCAAGTCCCATCCTTCTTGGGCACTAGTAGCACTGGTACAGCACATGGACTGAGGCTCTCTCGAACATATCCTTTCTCCAGGAGCTCCTTGACTTGCTTCTCAAGCTCCTTGGACTCCTCTGGACTCATCCGGTAGGCTGGCGGTTGGGCAGGGCTGCTCCGGGCACTAGATCAATCTGGTGTTCTATGCCACGTAAAGGAGGCAAGCCTGCTGGTATCTCCTCTGGAAATACATCCTGGAATTTGTTGAGGAGTGTTGCTACTTCATGAGGTAGCTCTACCTGTCCCTGTTCTATACTCAACACTTCCTTGAAAACCATTAGTAACATTAAGTCCTTGAGGCTAAAGCTCTCCGGACATGACTAGGTTGAATAAGAAAGTTAGACTTGACAAGTTTCTTTTCCTTACTCATTTGGAGTTGTAGCTCATGTACTTGGGCAGGTGTAAGAGGAGCTAGGCTGACCTTTCTCTTGTCATGCACGAAGGTGTAGAGATTGGTTCTGCCATCATGCCTGGTCTCTTTGTCAAACTGCCATGGTCTTCCTAGTAGAAGATGGCCAGCTTGCATGGGCACCACGTCGCACGACCTGGTCTTGGTACTTGCCCACACTGAATGGCACAGTGACTTGCTCATGAATCTTGAGCTCCACTTTGTCATCAAGCCATCTCAGTCTATATGGTCGAGGATGCCGTGTCCTCTCTAGACCTAGCTTATCAACCATATATGCACTAGCAACGTTAGTGCAAGAACCACCATCTATGATGAGGTTACATACCTTACCCTTGATGGTGCAACAGCTGTGGAAGATGTTCTCCCTTTGGATGGTCTCTGAAGGATCCACCATTGCACTGAGGATACATCTAGTGACCAGCACTTCCCCCACATCAGGGTACTCAATGTCACCGTACTCTCCTTCTGGTTCATAGTCCTCTTCATCTTGGGACTCATACTCTCCTACCTCCGTAATCATCATGACTCGGTTGTTTGGGCACTCCCTTGAGATGTGTCCACGTCCCCTGCACTTGAAACAAGTTATGTCACATGATCTTTGAGGGTTAGAAGACTTACCAGGCTCTCTCTGGTCACGGGTGGGTTCAGGAGGCTTGCTCTTGAACCTTGACTCGATCTCTACGCTTTTGCCTTTGTCCACTGTCTTAGGCATGTTGCTTGGTGCCCAAGGTGTCCTAGGCTTGCTGCGGATGTCTTGGCTCTTACGTTTGATGTGCTGTTCAGCTTGCACAGATAGGTGGAACAAGTCCTTGAAGTCGTTGTAGATTTGCCTTTCCACCTTGCAGCTGATCCTTTCTTGGAGTCCATCCAAGAATTGTGCCATCAATGCTTCTTCATCATCATTGAGCTCCAATCTGTTCCTTAACCTCTCGAACTCTTCATAGTACTCCTCTACTGATCTGGTACCCTGCTTAAGAGTACGAAAACGTCGTTGCAAATCCCTATGAAAGTAAGGTGGAACATACCTTTGTCGCATGAGGTCTTTCATGTCGACCCATGAGTCTGGGCCTCATTCTCTTCCTCCTTCTGTCAGATACCTCACGATCCCACCAGATGAGGGCATTGTCCGTGAGTTGTGCTACTGCCATTGAGACTCTCCTAGGTCCTGGTTGGTTGTAGTGATCAAAGATATGATCCATTCTTCTCCCAATCTAGGTAAGCCTCGGGGTCTACTTTTCCTGCAAAAGTTGGAGGAGTTAGTTTAACATCAGGATGAATTACCCGGTTGTAGGTGTGTTCATCTCCATCCTCATGACGTCTAGGAGGCATTCTTGGTCTCTGGTGAAGACCATATGGCTCAAAGCCATCATCTTCTGCCTCTGGTTGCCGTGGAGGTCCTCTCGGCCTATGGTGATAGTTATGAGGTTGCGTGTCCTCATCTCCATCTGGCTGGGGTTCCTCCTGTTCGTGCCGTGTCCTAAGGTACTCAGGACCCTCAGGACGATCTGCTCAGCTCTCACGTGCCTTATGGCCTGGAATCTTACTGGTCTCTCCACGCTCCAACCTCTCGCCTATGGATGCGAGTTGTGTTTGGAGTGTGGTGAACATGGCCATCATGGCTTCAGCTGCTCTATTCTCTTCTCCCATGTGTGCTACAAAGAAAGAAGACAATTAGGGTGCTCCTAAATTATTAGGAGAGTTTTTTTTTTATATGGGTTTGAAAAAATGCAAAAGGAAAATTCTAAGAAAGGAAATTGAAAAAAGGAAACTTCCTAGACAACTTGTGCTAGCTGTCCAATTCGAATTCTTTTAGTATCTTTTCTATTTTCTTTTCTTTTCTTTTTAATTAACTTAAAATAAAGGAAATATGATTAAACAAAAGGAAAACGTGAATGCAATGCAAAAGTGAATCTAAACCCTAGTGATACGTAGGAGGCTAGATGCACTCGGTTTGGAGTTTGATGTTATTTTTTGATTTTTCTTGAATGCGACTTAAACTAATGCAAGAACTAAAACAAAACAAGCAAAGGATAGAAACAACCTGGTTTAGGAGCTTTAAGCTCTGATACCAAAAATGATACAACCTTGATTCAAGATGTATGCTTGGGCTGTTTGGAAGATTAGTGAGCTCAACCTTGACTTCTGGATAGGGGTTTTTGGTTGGTAATGGAAGGGTGAAGTGAACCACGAGGGTGATGAACCTCGTGATTGCAAACTTAGAGCTAGGGCTGGTCTCAACTAGGTTCTAAGCGCACAAGTCTCTCTTGAGAGAAAGCTCGTAGGGAAAAAGTTCTACTTTATTAATAATCAAAAAGGTTGTCGAACTACAATGCTGGAAGGAGCCTTATTAATATGCTCGACAGCTTGACCTACTAGGGTCGACTCAAATAAGAAAAAGGAAAGTTTACAAAAGTGCACAAAAGGAGAAAATACAAAAGTGTATAACCGAAAAAGGACCTATTCCTAAAATGTTCTTGACTCAAAAATGTAAAACAACTAGATCCTACCCTGCAAAACAGAAAGAGGCATATATTCGAATGTAAACTTACCTTAACTCACCTCACGGCCAAGAAATGGAAGGTGGCCGTCCTTGTGGAATGCACGCGCCTTGCTCCTAGTCTTCGACTTGGAGTAGGGTTAAATATCTTTGGGCCTTGACCTCTCCTGCCACTAAAGCCCAAGTCTCTGATGTTCCTTGTGTTGTTGAGAAGCCTTTGGACTCTAATTTGTTCTTCTGGCCCATTGTCCTTAGCTGCTCTTCCTCTAGGAGCTTGTCGACCCATAAGCTGAATTTGTGGAAGAGTGCTCTTGATCTGCTTCTTGTCATTGCTCCTGGAGGTACCACTGGTGTAGATACTTCTTCTAGGTGCATGTCCTGGAGCTAGTAGCTCATTTGGTCCGAGTCCTCTTGTGTAGAAGTGGAATTGCGCGTGTACTCGGCTGGATCGGCTGTACCAGCTGGATTGTGCGCGGTACTGGCCGGAATGACTTCAGGACCGGCCAAGTTGATCCCGGGGTCGGCGGTGTCATCCACACCAAGTGTGCGGAAGCTTGGGCCTCTCCGACTGTTGAGTCTGGTCCTATAAATTGAGGGTCCGGGTACTGTCTGGTCCGGCAGGCGCGCCAGATGGTCCTGCTGTCTCGGGCAAGCTTCCTGGTTGGCCAGTCTGGTCTCCTGGCTGGATGTACGACCTGATGTCCTCATCATTCCCTCCCTCTTCAGTGGGTTTTGTCCTCAAAACTGGATCATCTGCATGGAAAGGGGCCAAGTCAGTAACATTGAACGTATTGGATACATTAAACTCACCTGGAAGCTCGATCCGGTAGGCGTTGTTGTTGATCCTCTCGAGCACTCTGAATGGTCCATCTCCTCTTGGTGCAAGCTTGGAACTCCTTAGGTTTGGGAACCTCTCCTGCTGTAGGTGTAGCCACACCCAATCGCCTGGTTGAAAGATCACCTCCTTTCTTCCCTTGTTGGCATGAGTCATGTACTGTCCGGTCCTCTTCTCCAAGTTTGCTACCTTCTGAATCCTTATGAACTGCTTTGGATGCTCGTTGAGGTTGGCATCTCAGCTGGTGGCAGTGGTGTTTGCTCAATGTGATTTGAAAAAGTATACCACTTCAAATTGGGTCTTCTTGGTTGCTGAGTGCACGGCTCGGTTGTAGGCGAACTCAATGAATGGCGGGCACTCCACCCAAGTCTTTAGGTTCTTCCCTAGTGTAGTTCTGAGAAGAGTTGATAGTGTCCTGTTGACAACTTCAGTTTGGCCATCGGTTTGAGGATGGCAGGTGGTAGAGAAGAGTAGCTTCGTGCCTAGCTTTCTCCAAAGGGTCCTCAGAAATGGCTGAGGAACTTGGTGTCCCTGTCTGAGATGATGGTCCATGAAGCCATTCTATCTCTGAGAATCAATGATCATCATTGACATTGGCACATGGGATGAAGTGTCCATCTTGAAATCCTACAAGATTATCTTTGTGGTTGATCTGGCAGAAAATCCATTGAGATGTCCACCATGGATGTGTTGGTATCATGAACAACCCGTGAGGTTTACTGACTTGCCTTCTTGCAAGTGATGCATCTTCTGAGCTTCTACTGTCCTCTTGATGTGTGGCCAGTAGAAGTGCTCTTGACTCTACTAGTCTTGTCAAAAGTGGAAAATCTCCTGAGCTTCTGGATGATAAGCTCCCTTAGTGATCCCTGTGGTATGCACAGCCTTCTTTCTCGGAACAAAAATCCCTCATGGATGTAGAATTTGCCATGACTTCCTGTGCTACACTCCTTGTAGCTCTCAGCAAGGTCAGGATCATCCTTGTATAGATCCTTGATGTGCTCGAATCCTAGGACTTTTGCCTCCATGGTTGATATCAAGGCAAACCTCATTGATAGTGCATCGGCTACCACATTGTCTTTGCCCTTCTTGTACTTGATGACGTACGGGAAGGTCTCTATGAACTCCATCCACCTGGCATGTCTCCTCTTGAGATTGGTTTGCCCTCTGAGGTGTTTGAGAGTCTCATGATCAGTGTGGATCACAAACTCCTTGGACAGCAAGTAATGCTGCCAAGTCTCCAACGCTCGGACAAGGGCATAAAGCTCCTTGTCATAAGTGGGGTAGTTCAGTGAGGCACCACCTAGCTTCTCACTGTTGTATGCCACTGGTCTCCCTCCTTGGGTGAGCACTGCTCCTATGCCTATTCCAGAGGCATCACACTCCACTTCAAACGTCTTGTTGAAGTCGGGCAGGACTAGCACTGGTGCATGTGTAAGGCTGTCCTTCAAGGCCTTGAATGCCTTCTCCTGAGCTTCTCCCCAGCTGAATCCCACGTTCTTCTTCACTACAGTCAGTGAGCAATACTGCTGAAGTTGCACCGATCTCCTATAGAAGCTGGCCAGTCGTGGGGCTCCTTACTTGGCTGATGTTTCCTGGTGTTGGCCATTCTTGTATGGCTGAATCTTCTCCTCATCAACCTGTCTGTGAACTCAACAAAACCTAGAGACAAGCTTATCACAAAGTTCACTTCTTGAGATTGGCATAAAGCTCTTCTTCTTGTTGAGGGTAAGGACCATCTCAAGATGTGTGTATTCCAGGCACTTACTATCAAGTATGTCATCAAAATAAACTACAAACTTACTGATGTACGCCCTAAGAACTTGGTTCATAAGGCATGAAGGTGCTTGGGGCATTAGTCAAGCCGAATGGCATGACTGTCCACTCGTAGAGCCCTTGCTTTGTCTTGAAAGCAGTCTTCCACTCATCACCTTCCTTCATCCTGACCTGGTGGTATCCACTCTTGGGGCCTATCTTGGAGAAGACTGTGCCTCCACTCAGCTCATCTAGCATGTCATCCAGCCATGGTATCGGATGCCGGTACTTGACTTTGATGTTGTTGATTGCTCAGCAGTCCACGCACATGCGCCAAGTCCCATCCTTCTTGGGCACTAGTAGCACTGGTACAGCACATGGACTGAGGCTCTCTCGAACATATCCTTTCTCCAGGAGCTCCTTGACTTGCTTCTCAAGCTCCTTGGACTCCTCTGGACTCATCCGGTAGGCTGGCGGTTGGGCAGGGCTGCTCCGGGCACTAGATCAATCTGGTGTTCTATGCCACGTAAAGGAGGCAAGCCTGCTGGTATCTCCTCTGGAAATACATCCTGGAATTTGTTGAGGAGTGTTGCTACTTCATGAGGTAGCTCTACCTGTCCCTGTTCTATACTCAACACTTCCTTGAAAACCATTAGTAACATTAAGTCCTTGAGGCTAAAGCTCTCCGGACATGACTAGGTTGAATAAGAAAGTTAGACTTGACAAGTTTCTTTTCCTTACTCATTTGGAGTTGTAGCTCATGTACTTGGGCAGGTGTAAGAGGAGCTAGGCTGACCTTTCTCTTGTCATGCACGAAGGTGTAGAGATTGGTTCTGCCATCATGCCTGGTCTCTTTGTCAAACTGCCATGGTCTTCCTAGTAGAAGATGGCCAGCTTGCATGGGCACCACGTCGCACGACCTGGTCTTGGTACTTGCCCACACTGAATGGCACAGTGACTTGCTCATGAATCTTGAGCTCCACTTTGTCATCGAGCCATCTCAGTCTATATGGTCGAGGATGCCGTGTCCTCTCTAGACCTAGCTTATCAACCATATATGCACTAGCAACGTTAGTGCAAGAACCACCATCTATGATGAGGTTACATACCTTACCCTTGATGGTGCAACAGCTGTGGAAGATGTTCTCCCTTTGGATGGTCTCTGAAGGATCCACCATTGCACTGAGGATACATCTAGTGACCAGCACTTCCCCCACATCAGGGTACTCAATGTCACCGTACTCTCCTTCTGGTTCATAGTCCTCTTCATCTTGGGACTCATACTCTCCTACCTCCGTAATCATCATGACTCGGTTGTTTGGGCACTCCCTTGAGATGTGTCCACGTCCCCTGCACTTGAAACAAGTTATGTCACATGATCTTTGAGGGTTAGAAGACTTACCAGGCTCTCTCTGGTCACGGGTGGGTTCAGGAGGCTTGCTCTTGAACCTTGACTCGATCTCTACGCTTTTGCCTTTGTCCACTGTCTTAGGCATGTTGCTTGGTGCCCAAGGTGTCCTAGGCTTGCTGCGGATGTCTTGGCTCTTACGTTTGATGTGCTGTTCAGCTTGCACAGATAGGTGGAACAAGTCCTTGAAGTCGTTGTAGATTTGCCTTTCCACCTTGCAGCTGATCCTTTCTTGGAGTCCATCCAAGAATTGTGCCATCAATGCTTCTTCATCATCATTGAGCTCCAATCTGTTCCTTAACCTCTCGAACTCTTCATAGTACTCCTCTACTGATCTGGTACCCTGCTTAAGAGTACGAAAACGTCGTTGCAAATCCCTATGAAAGTAAGGTGGAACATACCTTTGTCGCATGAGGTCTTTCATGTCGACCCATGAGTCTGGGCCTCATTCTCTTCCTCCTTCTGTCAGATACCTCACGATCCCACCAGATGAGGGCATTGTCCGTGAGTTGTGCTACTGCCATTGAGACTCTCCTAGGTCCTGGTTGGTTGTAGTGATCAAAGATATGATCCATTCTTCTCCCAATCTAGGTAAGCCTCGGGGTCTACTTTTCCTGCAAAAGTTGGAGGAGTTAGTTTAACATCAGGATGAATTACCCGGTTGTAGGTGTGTTCATCTCCATCCTCATGACGTCTAGGAGGCATTCTTGGTCTCTGGTGAAGACCATATGGCTCAAAGCCATCATCTTCTGCCTCTGGTTGCCGTGGAGGTCCTCTCGGCCTATGGTGATAGTTATGAGGTTGCGTGTCCTCATCTCCATCTGGCTGGGGTTCCTCCTGTTCGTGCCGTGTCCTAAGGTACTCAGGACCCTCAGGACGATCTGCTCAGCTCTCACGTGCCTTATGGCCTGGAATCTTACTGGTCTCTCCACGCTCCAACCTCTCGCCTATGGATGCGAGTTGTGTTTGGAGTGTGGTGAACATGGCCATCATGGCTTCAGCTGCTCTATTCTCTTCTCCCATGTGTGCTACAAAGAAAGAAGACAATTAGGGTGCTCCTAAATTATTAGGAGAGTTTTTTTTTTATATGGGTTTGAAAAAATGCAAAAGGAAAATTCTAAGAAAGGAAATTGAAAAAAGGAAACTTCCTAGACAACTTGTGCTAGCTGTCCAATTCGAATTCTTTTAGTATCTTTTCTATTTTCTTTTCTTTTCTTTTTAATTAACTTAAAATAAAGGAAATATGATTAAACAAAAGGAAAACGTGAATGCAATGCAAAAGTGAATCTAAACCCTAGTGATACGTAGGAGGCTAGATGCACTCGGTTTGGAGTTTGATGTTATTTTTTGATTTTTCTTGAATGCGACTTAAACTAATGCAAGAACTAAAACAAAACAAGCAAAGGATAGAAACAACCTGGTTTAGGAGCTTTAAGCTCTGATACCAAAATGATACAAGCCTTGATTCAAGGATGTATGCGTGGGCTGTTTGTAGAAGATTAGGTGAGAAACTCAACCTTAGGCTTCTGGATAGGGGTTTTCTGGTTGGTAAACGATGGAAGGGTGAAGTGAACCACACGAGGGTGATGAACCTCGTGATAAATCACAAACTTAGAGCTAGGAGGGCTGGTCTCAACTAGGTTCTAAGCGCAATCTCTTGAGAGAAAACTTGTAGGAAAAAGTTCTACTTTATTAATAATCAAAAGGTTGTCGAACTACAATGCTGGAAGGAGCCTTATTAATATGCTCGACAGCTTGACCTTCTAGGGTCGACTCAAATAAAAAAAGGAAAGTTTACAAAAGTGCACAAAGGAAAAGATACAAAAGTGTATAACGAAAAAGGACCTATTCCTAAAATGTTCTTGACTCAAAAATGTAAAGCAACTAGATCCTACCCTGCAAAACAGAAAGAGGCATATATTCGAATGTAAACTTACCTTAACTCACCTCACGGCCAAGAAATGGAAGGTGGCCGTCCTTGTGGCATGCACGCTTGCTCCTAGTCTTCGACTTGGAGTAGGGTTAAATCTTTGGGCCCTGACCTCTCTTGCCACTAAAGCCCAAGTCTCTGATGTTCCTTGTGTTGTTGAGAAGCCTTTGGACTCTAATTTGCTCTTCTGGCCCATTGTCCTTAGCTGCTCTTCCTCTAGAAGCTTGTCGACCCATAAGCTGAATTTGTGGAAGAGTGCTCTTGATCTGCTTCTTGTCATTGCTCCTGGAGGTACCACTGGTGTAGATACTTCCTCTAAGTGCATGTCCTGGAGCTGGTAGCTCATTTGGTCCGAGTCCTCTTGTGTAGAAGTGGAAGTGTGTACTCGGCTGGATGGCCTGGCTGGATTGTGCGGTACTGGCCGGAATGACTTCAGGACCGCCAAGTTGATCCCGAGTCGGCGGTGTCATCAGGGGACGGCGGTGTCATTCACGTCCCCACCAAGTGTGCGGAAGCTTGGGCCTCTCCGCGTTGACCTGGTCCTATCTGGTCCTCGGTCCCGCGGTACTGTCTGGTCCGGCGCCAGATGGTCCTGCTGTCTCGGCAAGCTTCCTGGTCGGCCAGTCTGGTCTCCTGGCTGGATGTACGACCTGATGGTCTCCTGGCTGGCTGAGAGAGACCTGATGCCATCATCCAACTATCCAAAGGCTAGAAAAGACTCTGTGGCAAAGAGGCAGAAGATTTTCTTGCTGTGAGCAATACCTCACACCAGAGACCCAATGCTCCTAAACATCTTTGATGTTTTATGGATTAATTTTCATCCAAGTCAATTGATTTTTTCAAAACCTTTTTAGTTTCAGCCATGGCAGTAGAAGGCCTTAGGATAGCTTGACAACATCTTTATTACAACCAAAGCATTTTCTCATAATGGAACATCATTTGCTTACAAGTGCTAAATCCTTCAGATCAAGGAGAAAAGAACTTTGACATCAACCATTTTCAAGATTGAACCAACAAAGGTAAAGATCTGCCATCGGATTCAAGGCTTCAACTGTCTATGCGCTGGGCTCTTTTGGACCAAGGTTAGAGTGAACCACTTAGGACTTCACAAGGATCCAGGGGTATTGGTCTGGTGATTCGAGATGGAAAAGGTGAAGAAAAGTGACACCAACAAGGGTGATCAAGAACTCTCGTGATAATATCACAAGCTTAGTGCTAGATAATGTAATGACTAGGATTCCTCAAGATTCTTGAGAAATCTTTTAGAAGAAACTTGGCTTATATTTCAAGAGCATCAAAAGTTGTCTAAATACCAATGCTGGAAAAAATTCTTATTAAAAGCCAGCTTGACCATTCTAAATCAAACTGAAAAAAAAGGAAAGATTCACTTGAAAAGTGCAATTCTTTCAATATGAAAAGTACAAAAGTGCTTGTTATAAGTCTTTGAAATCTCATGATCACTTCAAACAACCCATCTTTTTGACTTACGATCAAGGGAAGCTTGGACTTCCTGAAGAACATTAAGTTTTTGTTTCAACCGTCCCATCATTGTGATCAAGCTTTTTCCTTTTACCTTTGAATTTACCTATGGAACTGGAGAAAAACTGTCAAGTTCTGTTCACCTGATCCAGTTTTGACTTTCAGCATCCCAAATATAAGTCATTTGGTGTAAATGTATGTTTCAATACTGAAATTAATGAAATCCATCTTTGTTAAGCCATGAATGGATCACTGGTTCGATGCACCAATGGGATCAATTGTCCTGAAACATTGCCTAAGTGGATCTCCATGGAGATTACTTCACTTCACCAATGGCTCCAGCAACTAGTTCACACCTATTGAAATCAGGCACTTTCCACCTTATCAAGAGGAAAGATCTAAGGACAATGCCAGAAAAAGATACTCAAAGATTGGGCTTTGAGATCAAAGATTCCTAAGTGAGACCAAATCTTTGAAGGAATTCCAAGTTTCAATTAAACTCTTTAAACATGAGTCAAAACAAAATAGGTCCTTGAAAACTTTTGACTTTTCTTTTTTTGACCCTGAATTCAAACTCCTTGATTCAATGATATTAATAAAGGATCCAACTCAAAAGTTTCGCTTAGAATAGTTGGAAGCCCTGCTCTAGTTTGTGATTTATGATATTTGGTTCACTTCACCTCCATAATACAACCATAAACATTTCTCACTAAAAATAACCTTGACAGTTGTGTACTCATCATTTGGAATCGATCTCAAACAATGGCTCGTCTTTTCCCTTCCATACCAACACTCATCAGAGTTTCACTTCTACTTTTAATTAGAAAAAGTCCCAAAAGATATATGCAAAAGTGGAGTTCTGATGATGAGGACATCAGGTCGTACATCCAGCCAGGAGACCAGACTGGACCAGGAAGCTTGCCGAGACAGCAGGACCATCTGGCCTTTCGACATAGGACCAGACCGTCAACATCCGGCGGAGAGCCCAAGCTTCCGCACACTTGGTGGACGTGAATGACACGCCGTCCCCTGATGACTTCAACTTTGAAGTCATTCCGCCAGTTGGCCAGCCATCCAGCAGTTTGGACTCGGCTACCAGAGGACATGCACTTAGAGGAAGTATCTACACCAGTGGTACCAGGAGCAATGACAAGAAGCAGATCAAGAGCACTCTTCCACAAATTCAGCTTGGGTGACAAGCTTCTAGAGAAGAGCTAAGGACAATGGGCCAGAAGAGCAAAAGAGTCCAAAGGCTTCTCAACAACACAAGGAACATCAGAGACTTGGGCTTTAGTGGCAAGAGAGGTCAGGCCCAATTTTAACCCTACTCCAAGTCAAGACTAGGAGCAAGGCGTGCATGCCACAAGGACGGCCACCTTCCATTTCTTGGCCGTGAGAAGGTAAGTTTACATTAATATATGCCTCTTTCTGTTTTGCAGGGTAGGATCTAGTTTTACATTTTGAGTCAAGAACATTTTAGGAATAGGTCCTTTTGGTTATGCACTTTTGTATTTTTCCTTTGTGCACTTTTGTAAACTTTCCTTTTCTTTCTTTGAGTCGACCCTAGAAGGTCAAGCTGTCGAGCATATTAATAAGGCTCCTTCCAGCATTGTAGTTCGACAACCTTTTGATTATTAATAAAGTAGAACTTTTTCCAAGTTTTCTCAAGAATCTTGTTAGAACCTAGTTGAGACCAGCCCTCCTAGCTCTAAGTTTGTGATTTATCACGAGGTTCATCACCCCTGTGGTTCACTTCACCCTTCCATACCAACCAGAAAACCCCTATCCAGAAGCCTAAGGTTGAGTTTCTCACCTAATCTTCTACAAACAGCGCATACCTTGAATCAAGGCTTGTATCATTTTGGTATCAGAGCTTAAAGCTCCTAAACCAGGTTGTTTCTATCCTTTGCTTGTTTTTTGTTCTTGCATTAGTTTAAGTCGCATTCAAGAAAAATCAAAAAACATAAACTCAAACCGAGTGCATCTAGCCTCTATTATCACTAGGGTTTAGATTCACTTTTGCATTGCATTCACGTTTTCCTTTTGTTTAATCATATTTCCTTTATTTTAAGTTAAATTAAAAGAAAAAAAAAGAAAATAGAAAAAATACTAAAAGATTCGAATTGGACAGCTAGCACAAGTTGTCTAGAAGTTTCCTTTTTCAAATTTCCTTTTTTAGATTTTTCCTTTTTTTTTTTTTTCAAAAAAAAACCTCTCCTAATAATTTAGGAGCACTTGTTTCTTTCTTTGTAGCACACATGGGAGAAGAGAATAGAGACGCAGCTGAAGCCATGATGGCCATGTTCACCACACTCCAAACACAACTCGCATCCATAGGCGAGAGGTTGGAGCGTGGAGAGACCAGTGAGATTCCAGGCCATAAGGCACGTGAGAGCTGAGCCAGATCGTCCTGAGGGTCCTGAGTACCTTAGGACACGGCACTAACAGGAGGAACCCCAGCCAGATGGAGATGAGGACACGCAACCTCATAACTATCACCATAGGCCGAGAGGACCTCCACGGCAACCAGAGGCAGAAGATGATGGCTTTGAGCCATATGGTCTTCACCAGAGACCAAGAATGCCTCCTAGACATCATGAGGATGGAGATGAACACACAACCGGGTAATTCATCCTGATGTTAAACTAACTCCTCCAAGTTTTGCAGGAAAAGTAGACCCCGAGGCTTACCTAGATTGGGAGAAGAATGGATCATATCTTTGATCACTACAACCAACCAGGACCTAGGAGAGTCTCAATGGCAGTAGCACAACTCACGGACAATGCCCTCATCTGGTGGGATCGTGAGGTATCTGACAGAAGGAGGAAGAGAATGAGGCCAGACTCATGGGTCGACATGAAAGACCTCATGACAAAGGTATGTTCCACCTTACTTTCATAGGGATTTGCAACGACGTTTACTCTTAAGCAGGGTACCAGATCAGTAGAGGAGTACTATGAAGAGTTCGAGAGTTAAGGAACAGATTGGAGCTCAATGATGATGAAGAAGCATTGATGGCACAATTCTTGGATGGACTCCAAGAAAGGATCAGCTGCAAGGTGGAAAGGCAAATCTACAACGACTTCAAGGACTTGTTCCACCTATCTGTGCAAGCTGAACAGCACATCAAACGTAAGAGCCAAGACATCCAAGCCTAAGACACCTTGGGCACCAAGCAACATGCCTAAGACAGTGACAAAGGCAAAAGCGTAGAGATCGAGTCAAGGTTCAAGAGCAAGCCTCCTGAACCCACCCGTGACCAGAGAGAGCCTGTAAGTCTTCTAACCCTCAAAGATCACGTGACTTGTTTCAAGTGTAGGGGTGGACACATCTCAAGGAGTGCCCAAACAACCGAGTCATGCTGATTACGGAGGCAGGAGAATATGAGTCCCAAGATGAAGAGGACTATGAACCAGAAGGAGAATATGGTGACATTGAGTACCCTGATGTGGGGAAGTGCTGGTCACTAGACGATCCTCAGTGCAATGGTGGATCCTTCAGAGACCATCCAAAGGAGAACATCTTCCACAGCCGTGCACCATCAAGGGAAGGTATGTAACCTCATCATAGATGGTGGTTCTTGCACTAACGTTGCTAGTGCATATGGTTGATAAGCTAGGTCTAGAGAGGACACGGCATCCTCGACCATATAGACTGAGATGGCTTGATGACAAAGTGGAGCTCAAGATTCATGAGCAAGTCACTGTGCCATTCAGTGTGGGCAAGTACCAAGACCAGGTAGTGCGACGTGGTGCCCATGCAAGCTGGCCATCTTCTACTAGGAAGACCATGGCAGTTTGACAAAGAGACCAGGCATGATGGCAACCAATCTCTACACCTTCGTGCATGACAAGAGAAAGGTCAGCCTAGCTCCTCTTACACCTGCCCAAGTACATGAGCTACAACTCCAAATGAGTAAGGAAAAGAAACTCATCAAGTCTAACTTTCTTATTCAACCTAGTCATGTCCGGAGAGCTTTAGCCTCGAAGGATTTAATGTTACTAATGGTTTTCAAGAAGTGTTGAGTATAGAAAGGGACAGGTAGAGCTACCTCCTGAAGTAGCAACTCTCCTCAACAAATTCCAGGATGTATTTCCAGAGGAGATACCAGCAGGCTTGCCTCCTTTACGTGGCATAGAACACCAGATTGATCTAGTGCCGGAGCAGCCCTGCCCAACCGGCCAGCCTACGGATGAGTCCAGAGGAGTCCAAGGAGCTTGAGAAGCAAGTCAAGGAGCTCCTGGAGAAAGGATATGTTCGAGAGAGCCTCAGTCCATGTGCTGTACCAGTGCTACTAGTGCCCAAGAAGGATGGGACTTGGCGATGTGACTGCCGAGCAATCAACAACATCACAGTCAAGTAGGCATCCAATACCACGACTGGATGACATGCTAGATGAGCTGAGTGGAGCCACGGTCTTCTCCAAGATAGACCTCAAGTGGATACCACCAGGTAAGAATGAAGGAAGGTGATGAGTGGAAGACTGCTTTCAAGACAAAGCAAGGGCTCTGAGTGGACAGTCATGCCATTTGGCTTGACTAATGCCCCAAGCACCTTCATGCCCTTATGAACCAAGTTCTTAGGGCGTACATCAGTAAGTTTGTGTAGTTTATTTTGATGACATACTTGTTTATAGTAAGTGCCTACGGAACCTCACACATCTTGAGATGGTTTAAAACCCTTGACAAGAAGAGCTTTATGCCAATCTCAAGAAGTGCACCTTTGTACTGATAAGCTTGTCTTTTAGGTTTTGTTGTGAGTTCACAGGGCCTACAGGTTGATGAAGAAGATTCGAGCCATACAAGAATGGCCAACACCAGGAAACATCAGCCAAGTAGGAGCTTCCACGGACTGGCCAGCTTCTATAGGAGATTCGTGCCCAACTTCAGCAGTATTGCCTCACCACTGACGGCAGTAGTGAAGAAGAACGTGGGATTCAGCTGGGGAGAAGCTCAGGAGAAGGCATTCAGGCCTTGAAGGACAGCCTTACACATGCACCAGTGCTAGTCCTTCCCGACTTCAACAAGACGTTTGAAGTGGAGTGTGATGCCTCTGGAATAGGCATAGGAGCAGTGCTAACCCAAGGAGGGACCAGTGGCATACTTCAGTGAGAAGCTAGGTGGTGCCTCACTGAACTACCCCACTTATGACAAGGAGCTCTATGCCCTTGTCCGAGCATTGGAGACTTGGCAGCATTACTTGCTGTCCAAGGAGTTTGTGATCCACACTGATCACGAGACTCTCAAACACCTCAGAGGGCAAACCAATCTCAAGAGGAGACATGCCAGGTGGATGGAGTTCATAGAGACCTTCCGTACATCATCAAGTACAAGAAGGGCAAAGACAATGTGGTAGCCGATGCACTATCAAGGAGGTTTGCCTTGATATCAACCATGGAGGCAAAGGTCCTAGGATTCGAGCACATCAAGGATCTATACAAGGATGATCCTGACTTTGCTGAGAGCTACAAGGAGTGTGCACAGGGAGTCATGGCAAATTCTACATCCATGAGGATTCTTGTTCCGAGAAAGAAGGCTGTGCATACCACAGGATCACTAAGGGAGCTTATCATCCGAGAAGCTCATGGAGGAGGACTCATGGGCCACTTTGGTGTCGACAAGACTCTAGCAGTGGTCAAGGAGCACTTCTACTGGCCACACATCAAGAGGACAGTAGAAGCACATTGTGCAAGATGCATCACTTGCAAGAAGGCAAAGTCCCGAGTGCAACCTCACGGGTTGTATCTCCCACTGCCCATACCAACACATCCATGGGTGGACATCTCAATGGATTTTGTTCTAGGTCTGCCCAAGATCAACCACAAAGATGCAATCTTTGTAGTGGTGGACAGATTCTCCAAGATGGCACATTTCATCCCATGTGCCAATGTCAATGATGCCACACAAACAGCTGAGCTGTTCTTCAGGGAGATAGTACGGCTTCATGGAGTGCCAAGGACCATCGTATCAGATAGGGACACCAAGTTCCTCAGCCATTTCTGGAGGACCCTTTGGAGAAAGCTAGGCACGAAGCTACTCTTCTCAACCACTTGCCATCCTCAAACCGATGGCCAAACTGAAGTTGTCAACAGGACCCTATCAACTCTTCTCAGAACAACACTAGGGAAGAACCTAAAGACTTGGGTGGAGTGCCTGCCATTCATTGAGTTCGCCTACAACCGAGCCGTGCACTCAGCAACCAAGAAGACACCATTTGAAGTGGTATACGGCTTCAACCCTCTCACCCCATTGGAGCAAACACCACTGCCACCAGCTGAGATGACCAACCTCAACGGAGCATCCAAAGCAGAGTTCATAAGGAGGTTACACCAGAAGGTAGCAGAGAACTTGGAGAAGAGGACCGGACAGTACGTGACTCATGCCAACAAAGGAAGAAAGGAGGTGATCTTTCAACCAGGCGATTGGGTGTGGCTACACCTACGGCAGGAGAGGTTCCCCAACCTAAGGAGTTCCAAGCTAGCACCAAGAGAAGATGGACCATTCAGAGTACGGGAGAGGATCAACAACAACGCCTACCGGATCGAGCTCCGGTCAATGGTGAGGCAATACTGCTGAAGTTCGGCACGAATCTCCTATAGAAGCTGGCCAGTCCATGGAAGCTCCTCACTTGGCTGATGTTTCTTGGTGTTGGCCATTCTTGTATGGCTCGAATCTTCTCTTCATCAACCTGTAGACCCTGTGAACTTACAACAAAACCTAAAAAGACAAGTTTATCAGTACAAAAGATGCACTTCTTGAGATTGGCATAAAGCTCTTCTTGTCGAAGGGTTTTAAGTACCATCTCAAGATGTGTGAGGTGTTCCCGTAGGCACTTACTATAAACTAATATATCATCAAAGTAAACCACTACAAACTTACTGATGTACACCCTATGAACTTGGCTCATAAGGCGCATGAAGGTGCTTGGGGCATTAGTCAAGCCGAATGGCATGACTGTCCACTCGTAGAGCCCTTGCTTTGTCTTGAAAGCAGTCTTCCACTCATCACCTTCCTTCATTCTTACCTGGTGGTATCCACTTTTGAGGTCTATCTTGGAGAAGACCGTGGCTACACTCAGCTCATCTAGCATGTCATCCAGTCG
This sequence comes from Pugionium cornutum, assembly GCA_018901935.1. Classification (NCBI taxonomy): domain Eukaryota; kingdom Viridiplantae; phylum Streptophyta; class Magnoliopsida; order Brassicales; family Brassicaceae; genus Pugionium; species Pugionium cornutum. The sequence goes on from CM032155.1 coordinate 12,519,027, forward strand.
TGGTATTGGATGCCTATACTTGACTGTGATGTTGTTGATTGCTCGGCAGTCCACGCACATGCACCAAGTCCCATCCTTCTTGGGCAGTAGTAGCACTGGTACAGCACATGGACTGAGGCGCTCTCGAACATATCCCTTCTCCAGGAGCTCCTTGACTTGCTTCTCAAGCTCCTTGGACTCCTCTGGACTCATCCGGTAGGCTGGCCGGTGGGGCAGGGCTGCTCCGGGCACTAGATAAATCTGGTGTTCTATGCCACGTAAAGGAGGCAAGCCTGCTGGTATCTCCTCTGGAAATACATCCTGGAATTTGTTGAGGAGTGTTGCTACTTCAGGAGGTAGCTCTACCTGTCCCTGTTCTATACTCAACACTTCCTTGAAAACCATTAGTAACATTGAATCCTTCGAGGCTAAGGCTCTCCGGACATGACTTGGTTGAATAAGAAAGTTAGACTTGACAAGTTTCTTTTCCTTACTCATTTGGAGTTGTAGCTCATGTACTTGGGCAGGTGTAAGAGGAGCTAGGCTGACCTTTCTCTTGTCATGCACAAAGGTGTATAGATTGGTTCGCCATCATGCCTGGTCTCTTTGTCAAACTGCCATGGTCTTCTAGTGAAGATGGCCAGCTTGCATGGGCACCAGTCTTGACCTGGTCTTGGTACTTCACTGAATGGCACAGTGACTTGCTCATGAATCTTGAGCTACACTTTGTCATCGAGCCATCTCAGTCTATATGGTCGAGGATGCCTTGTCTTCTCTAGACCTAGCTTATCAACCATATATGCACTAGCAACGTTGGTGCAAGAACCACCATCTATGATGAGGTTACATACCTTGCCCTTGATGGTGCAACGGCTGTGGAAGATGTTCTCCCTTTGGATGGTCTCTGAAGGATCCACCATTGCACTGAGGATGCGTCTAGTGACCAGCACTTCCCCACATCAGGGTACTCAATGTCACCATATTCCTCTTCTGGTTCATAGTCCTCTTCATCTTGGCACTCATATTCTCCAGCCTCCGTAATCAACATGACCCGGTTGTTTGGGCACTCCCTTGAGATGTGTCCACGACCCCTACACTTGAAACAAGTGATGTCACATGATCTTTGAGGGTTAGAAGACTTACAGGCTCTCTCTAGTCACGGGTGGGTTCAGGAGGCTTGCTCTTGAACCTTGACTCGATCTCTATGCTCTTGCCTTTGTCTACGGGCTTGGGCATGTTGCTTGGTGCCCATGGTATCTTAGGCTTTCTGCGGATGTCTTGGCTCTTACGTTGATGTGCTGTTCAGCTTGCACAGATAGGTGGAAGTCCTTGAAATCGTTGTATTTGCCTTTCCACCTTGCAGCTGATCCTTTCTTGGGTCCATCCAAGAATTCATGCTTCTTCATCATCATTGAGCTTGGTGAGGACATCAGGTTACATCCAGCCAGGTGACCAGACTGGCGACCAGGAAGCTTGCCGAGACAGCAGGACCATCTGGCACGTCTGCCGGACCGGGCAGTACCGCCGGACCCTCGACCTATAGGACCAGACCGGTCAGCATCGCCAGCGGAGAGGCCCAAGCTTCCGGCACACTTGGTGGGGATGTGGATGACACCACCGGTCCCTCTGGTGATGCCGCCAACTCCGGGATCAACTTGGCGGTCCTGAAGGCATCCCGGCCAGTACCGCGCACAATCCAGCCGGTACAGCCGATCCAGCCGAGTACACACGCATTTCCACTTCCACACAAGAGGACTCGGACCAAATGAGCTACCAGCTCCAGGACATGCACCTAGAAGAAGTATCTACACCAGTGGTACCTCAGGGAGCAATAACAAGAAGCAGATCAAGGGCACTCTTCCACAAATTCAGCTTATGGGTCGACAAGCTCCTAGAGGAAGATCAGCTAAGGACAATGGGCCAGAAGAGCAAAGTAGAGTCCAAAGGCTTCTCAACAACACAAAGGAACATCAGAGACTTGGGCTTTAGTGGCAAGAGAGGTCAGGGCCCAAAGATTTAACCCTACTCCAAGTCGAAGACTAGGAGCAAGCGTGCATGCCACAAGGACGGCCACCTTCCATTTCTTGGCCGTGAGGTGAGTTAAGGTAAGTTTACATTCGAATATATGCCTCTTTCTGTTTTGCAGGGTAGGATCTAGTTGCTTTACATTTTTGAGTCAAGAACATTTTAGGAATAGGTCCTTTTTCGTTATACACTTTTGTATCTTTTCCTTTGTGCACTTTTGTAAACTTTCCTTTTTTTATTTGAGTCGACCCTAGAAGGTCAAGCTGTCGAGCATATTAATAAGGCTCCTTCCAGCATTGTAGTTCGACAACCTTTTGATTATTAATAAAGTAGAACTTTTTCCTACAAGTTTTCTCTCAAGAGATTGCGCTTAGAACCTAGTTGAGACCAGCCCTCCTAGCTCTAAGTTTGTGATTTATCACGAGGTTCATCACCCTCGTGTGGTTCACTTCACCCTTCCATCGTTTACCAACCAGAAAACCCCTATCCAGAAGCCTAAGGTTGAGTTTCTCACCTAATCTTCTACAAACAGCCCACGCATACATCCTTGAATCAAGGCTTGTATCATTTTGGTATCAGAGCTTAAAGCTCCTAAACCAGTTTGTTTCTATCCTTTTGCTTGTCTTGTTTCTAGTTCTTGCATTAGTTTAAGTCGTATTCAAGAAAAATAAAAAAACAACATCAAACTCCAAACCGAGTGCATCTAGCCTCCTACGTGTATCACTAGGGTTTAGGTTCACTTTTGCATTATCATTCACGTTTTCCTTTTTGTTTAAGTCATATTTCCTTTATTTTAAGTTTAATTAAAAAGAAAAGAAAAAGAAAATAGAAAAGATACTAAAAGAATTCGAATTGGACAGCTAGCACAAGTTGTCTAGGAAGTTTCCTTTTTACGAATTTCCTTTCTTTAGAATTTTTCCTTTTGCATTTTTTCAAACCACATATAAAAAGAAAACTCTCCTAATAATTTAGGAGCACCCTAATTGTCTTCTTTCTTTGTAGCACACATGGGAGAAAAGAATAGAGACGCAGCTGAAGCCATGATGGCCATGTTCACCACACTCCAAACACAACTCGCATCCATAGGCGAGAGGTTGGAGCGTGGAGACCAGTAAGATTCAGGCCATAAGGCACGTGAGAGCTGAGCAAGACTCCTGAGGGTCCTGAGTACCTTAGGACACAGCGGAGGAACCCCAGCCAGATGGAGATGAGGACACAACCTCATAACTATCACCATAGGCCGAGAGGACCTCCACGGCAACCAGAGGCAGAAGATGATGGCTTTGAGCCATATGGTCTTCACCAGAGACCAAGAATGCCTCCTAGACATCAGGAGGATGGAGATGAACACACCTACAACCGGGTAATTCATCCTGATGTTAAACTAACTCCTCCAAGTTTTGCAGGAAAAGTAGACCCCGAGGCTTACCTAGATTGGGAGAAGCGAATGGATCATATCTTTGATCACTTCAACCAACCAGGACCTAGGAGAGTCTCAATGGCAGTAGCACAACTCACGGACAATGCCCTCAACTGGTGGGATCGTGAGGTATCTGACAGAAGGAGGAAGAGGATGAGGCCCGTAGACTCATGGGTCGACATGAAAGACCTCATGCGACAAAGGTATGTTCCACCTTATTTTCATAGAGATTTGCAACGACGTTTTCGTACTCTTAAGCAGGGTACCAGATCAGTAGAGGAGTACTATGAAGAGTTCGAGAGGTTAAGGAACAGATTGGAGCTCAATGATCATGAAGAAGCATTGATGGCGCAATTCTTGGATAGACTCCAAGAAAGGATCAGCTGCAAGGTGGAAAGGCAAATCTACAACGACTTCAAGGACTTGTTCCACCTATCTGTGCAAGCTGAACAGCACATCAAACGTAAGAGCCAAGACATCCGCAGCAAGCCTAGGACACCTTGGGCACCAAGCAACATGCCTAAGACAGTGGACAAAGGCAAAAGCGTAGAGATCGAGTCAAAGTTCAAGAGCAAGCCTCCTGAACCCACCTGTGACCAGAGAGAGCCTGGTAAGTCTTCTAACCCTCAAAGATCACGTGACATAACTTGTTTCAAGTGCAGGGGACGTGGACACATCTCAAGGGAGTGCCCAAACAACCGAGTCATGCTGTTTACGGAGGCAGGAGAGTATGAGTCCCAAGATGAAGAGGACTATGAACCAGAAGGAGAGTATGGTGACATTGAGTACCCTGATGTGGGGAAGTGCTGGTCACTAGGCGTATCCTCAGTGCAATGGTGGATCCTTCAGAGACCATCCAAAGGGAGAACATCTTCCACAGCCGTTGCACCATCAAAGGAAAGGTATGTAACCTCATCATAGATGGTGGTTCTTGCACTAACGTTGCTAGTGCGTATATGGTTGACAAGCTAGGTCTAGAGAGGACACGGCATCCTCGACCATATAGACTGAGATGGCTTGATGACAAAGTGGAGCTCAAGATTCATGAGCAAGTCACTGTGCCATTCAGTGTGGGCAAGTATCAAGACCAAGTCGTGTGCGACGTGGTGCCCATGCAAGCTGGCCATCTTCTACTAGGAAGACCATGGCAGTTTGACAAGGAGACCAGGCATGATGGCCGAACCAATCTATACACCTTCGTGCATGACAAGAGAAAGGTCAGCCTAGCTCCTCTTACACCTGCCCAAGTACATGAGCTACAACTCCAAATGAGTAAGGAAAAGAAACTTGTCAAGTCTAACTTTCTTATTCAGCCTAGTCATGTCCGGAGAGCTTTAGCCTCGAAGGACTTAATGTTACTAATGGTTTTCAAGGAAGTGTTGAGTATAGAACAGGGACAGGTAGAGCTACCTCATGAAGTAGCAACACTCCTCAACAAATTCCAGGATGTATTTCCAGAGGAGATACCAGCAGGCTTGCCTCCTTTACGTGGCATAGAACACCAGATTTATCTAGTGCCCGGAGCAGCCCTGCCCCACCGGCCAGCCTACCGGATGAGTCCAGAGGAGTCCAAGGAGCTTGAGAAGCAAGTCAAGGAGCTCCTGGAGAAGGGATATGTTCGAGAGCGCCTCAGTCCATGTGCTGTACCAGTGCTACTACTGCCCAAGAAGGATGGGACTTGGTGCATGTGCGTGGACTGCCGAGCAATCAACAACATCACAGTCAAGTATAGGCATCCAATACCACGACTGGATGACATGCTAGATGAGCTGAGTGTAGCCACGGTCTTCTCCAAGATAGACCTCAAAAGTGGATACCACCAGGTAAGAATGAAGGAAGGTGATGAGTGGAAGACTGCTTTCAAGACAAAGCAAGGGCTCTACGAGTGGATAGTCCTGCCATTTGGCTTGACTAATGCCCCAAGCACCTTCATGCGCCTTATGAACCAAGTTCTTAGGGCGTACATCAGTAAGTTTGTGGTAGTTTATTTTGATGACATACTTGTTTATAGTAAGTGCCTACGGGAACACCTCACACATCTTGAGATGGTCCTTAAAACCCTTCGACAAGAAGAGCTTTATGCCAATCTTAAGAAGTGCACCTTTTGTACTGATAAGCTTTTCTTTTTAGGTTTTGTTGTGAGTTCACAGGGCCTACAGGTTGATGAGGAGAAGATTCGAGCCATACAAGAATGGCCAACACCAGGAAACATCAGCCAAGTAAGGAGCTTCCACGGACTGGCCAGCTTCTATAGGAGGTTCGTGCCCAACTTCAGCAGTATTGCCTCACCACTGACGGCAGTAGTGAAGAAGAACGTGGGATTCAGCTGGGGAGAAGCTCAGGAGAAGGCATTCAAGGCCTTGAAGGACAGCCTTACACACGCACCAGTCACTACAAGAAAACAGCCGTTTTGCGACCACGGATGTGGTCGCAAAGTAGTCGCAAAACTGTATTTTGCGACTACTTTGCGACTACCTGATGTGGTCGCAAAATAATAGTCGCAAAAAAAATTAGTCGCAAATCAGTCGCAATTTTGCGACTGATTTGCGACCACGGTCATAGTGGGTATTTTTCGACTAATTTGCGACCACAACCGTGGTCGCTTTTTTGCGACTAATTTGCCACTGAATTTCTGTAACAAATTTTGCTACTGTTTTGCGACTACTGTTGTGGTTGCTAAATTTGTAGTCGCAAAACAGTTGCAAATTTTTGTGACTGATTTGCGACTACGGTGGAACCGCAGTTGCAAATCAGTCACTGTTTTTTGTGACTGTTTTGCGACTGCAGGTGAACCGTAGTCGCAAATCAGTCACAAAAAACAGTGACTGTTTTGCGACTACAGGAGAAACGCAGTTGCAAAACAGTCACAAATATTTGTGACTGTTTTGCGACTACAGGAGAAACGCAGTCGCAAAACAGTCACAAATTTTGGCGACTACATGTGAAACGTAGTCGCAAATCAGTCACAAAAATGTGTGACTGTTTTGCGACTACAGGTGAACCGTAGTCGCAAATCAGTCACAAAAATTTGTGACTGATTTGCGACTACACCGTAAATAGATTTTAAAAAAAATATTAATATATTTTTTATTTTTATTATTGAAATAATATATTAATAATTTAAAAATATAATATTAATAAAATAATATTAAAAATATAATATTAATAATTTTAAATATATATATATATATTTTTACTACTAAAATAATTTCGTATATTACTGAAATATAATATTAATATTTTTTAATTATTTTTAAAAAATGTAAAATAATATTTAAAAATTAAAATTGCAATAATAATTTAGAAAATTAATTTGAATAATAAAAATAATTATTTGAAATTAGAAATATTAATAAAATAATTTAGATTAACTATTAATATAATTGGTTTAAAATATTATTATAATATTTATTAGAATATTTATTAATTATTATTAATAAATTTAAAATTTTATAATAATAAATGAAAAAAATATGTAAAATAAATATTGAATTAAAAAATATACAAATTTAAAATTTAACATTTATTATACAAAATTTTTAAATACATAAAAACACATTCTAATTGTCCGGTGGCGGAAATTGGAAATCTGATGGCGAAAATGGGGTGGTTGGCGGAGCCGTCGATGGTTCCCCTGTACAATCGTTATCCCGCAATAAGGAGGCGAATGCGGGATCCGTCCATTGGATATATCCGAGGAGCATCTCCAAGCTCGAGATCTTCTTCTGGTTTTCTCTGTTCAGCTCTTCAATCTTCTCATATTTTTCCTTCATCTCCGCGTTTTGTGCTTTAATCAACGCGTTTTGTTCTTGAAGAATAACGTACTCGGGTGAATGAGTTTGTACCCCACTACTTCTACCCGTAGACTGTACGCGGTTGAGGCTACCGAGTCCATAAAGACGGCCTCGTTCATCAGGAACAGATGACTATAAAATTACGAAAACGTAAATTATATAATAAAAGTAATTATTTTGTAATTAGGAAAATATGTAAAAAGGAAAAAGTTTGAATTTTTTTTTTACCTGTAAGAAGATCTCATTCTTCTGTGCTTGAGTCAGCTCAATTGGACGGGAGATTCCATCGGATGTTTCTGTTGGATCGACCTCCACGATCGCCATCTTCTCTTGGATGTTTCGTTCGTATGTTTCACAGATTTGTTTTGCTTTCAAATCTACATACGAACCATCCGGTCTTGTGTGAGTCTTTATAAAGACCTCACCTATTGAGACTGGTCGTCCCAAATTATGTTCCTTCACAGATATTAAAATATTAATTAATTATGAGAAAACATAATAATATGAAAAAAAAAACTTTTACTTACCATTTCCTACTGGACCTGAATGTAGGATTTTTGGCCCGATAAATGTTTATGCGGGCCAAGACCATCCCAAGTGGAGTTGCGGTTATGAGAGGATTTTGTACTCCTCTCGGTAGATGTTTCGGTTGCCCAATGTGCAGTCATAATACTGTACAAACTTGGGGAAATCCATCTGGGACGTTTTCCGGTTGTATGAACCGTGCTCACCATCCCTTTCATCCGCCTTACGCAGACGGCCTCGAACTCTTTTCGTACCACCGAGGTGATCAAAGGATCCCAGGTGTACGATTGCTTGAAATTAAGTTAAAAAATATTAGTATATATTTTTTATATTTTATTAAAAATTTACACAATATAAAAAAATACTTACCGCAAATTCTATAAAATATTTCTCCTGCCTCTCAGGAGGTACGATGGTCCAACATTAGTACGGACCGTCAAACTTATTTTTCAAAATTTTTGCGATTTGACGAGTAAGAGACCCGTTATCGCGGTCAAACCTAATATTTATTACAAAAATTTAAAATTATATTAATATAATTTAAATTTTAATAAATATTTATTAAAAATTAGCTTGTAATAAACATACTTACCAAGTTGTATTCGGAGCCGCATCTAGAGAAAGCACAGTCAAATACTGTTCGCGACCCGGAGTTTGTAACAAACTATCAAGAGTGATAGTTTGTTCATCCGTTCCCGTTTTGCAATCGGGAATTTGTTCGTCCTCGTGTTCATCCGATTCCTGAAACCGTGGAGGTGTTTGGGTTTCAGGAACGGCATGAGGAACAAAGTTGTATTGCGGAGGGAGCCGCGATGCCGCTCTATTACCGGATGGTGATGGGTTCGAGGAGGCCGAAGAGGTTCCTCGGCCGGAAGACGATCCGAAAGATCGTCTTCCACGACCTCTCAACGACCTACCACCACTTGCCATTTCTAGAAATTTTGTTTTGTTAAAGTGTTTAGGAAGTGTTTTGAGAGAGTTTTGTAATGTAGTTTTGAGAGATTTGTGAAAAATGAGGGAAAACCATCGGGTATTTATAGATTTTTTTGCGACCACGGATGTGGTCGCAAATCAGTGGCAAAATACCCGTGGTCGCAAATCAGTCGCACATTTGCGACTGATTAGCGACTACCAATTAATTTGGTGGGAACCGAAAACGTTCAAACTCCCTCCAAATTAATTCGTGGTCGCAAATCAGTGGCAAATTTGCGACTGATTTGCGACTACAGGTACATTTATCGAAACTGTTACTGTGGTCGCAAATCAGTCGCAAATTTGCGACTGATTTGCGACCACGAATTAATTTGGAGGGAGTTTGAACGTTTTCGGTTCCCAGCAAATTAATTGGTAGTCGCAAATCAGTCGCAAATATGCGACTGATTTGCGACCACAATTACATTCATCGAATTTGTAAATGTAGTCGCATATCAGTCGCAAATTTGCGACTGATTTGCGACTACCAGTTATTTTTGGGAGTTTGAAAGTTTTCGATTTTGTCACAGTCCCACCAAACTAAATGTAGTCGCAAATCAGTCGTAAATTTGCGACTGATATGCGACTACATAAGCATTTCCGACTGATTTGCGACTGCACATCAAATGTTTAGAGTGTAGTCGCAAATCAGTCGCAAATTTGCCACCACTTTGCGACTACATTTAATGTTTGTGACTGAAATGCGACCACATTGCCAATGCAGTTGCAAAGTGGTGGCAAATCAGTCGCAAATAATACCCTAAACCCTAAATTTTGAGATTTTGAGGAATGCATATAATTCTATAAGATTGAGTCATTGATTATAAGTTATAAAAAATTCAATTACTATGAAAACAATAACATTTCCCAAATTTACAAATAACTTACCTAAATCCTTAACAAATTTACTTAACCTTATACTTCTTATATACATTCTATATGTTATCTAAATATGAAATCATTAAAAATATGGTTTTCAATATATGTTATCACTTCTAATGGTTAGTAGTCTTATAGAATAGAAATACAAGTTTTAAATGTGGAAAATACTTAGGGAAATGTGAATTAACCATATGTGGTGGCAAATCAGTCGCTAATTAGCGACTGATTTGCGACTGCGCATCAAAAATTTTGAATGTAGTCGCAAATCGGTCGCTAATTAGCGACTGATTTGCGACTACATTTAATTTTTGTGACTGAAATGCGACCACATTGCCAATGCAGTTGCAAAGTGGTGGCAAATCAGTCTCAATTACTTAAAAAATCTATATATATATGGATATTGGTAATACATTAAATTATATGAAAATCATATGTACAAAATACCTAGCATAACTATATTTATTACATTTCTTCGTTCTCATCATCATCTGAAGATGAAATATTACATTGAAATTCATCTTCTAGTTCCGCATCTCCGACATCGAAATCAATTTCTTCAGTATGGTTAACTGTATCGACCAACCGATCTACCTCTATCTCTTGAACATGCATTACGTCTTCATCATTTTCTTGTTGCAAAAGGCCAATCTCGTCTTTGTTTTTGTATTTCCCGAAAATGTTAGATCTTGGATTAACTTTCAAAACATTGAGCCATGTTTGTTTTGATGATGATTTCGTGTGTGGATAGGGAATATAACAAACTTGATCTGCTTGAGATGCTGATACATCGTACGTTTTGAAATATAAATTAGTTATAAATTTGTAAGAAAAAATATATATTAAATTATTACCGAATACGTACGTACCGAGAATAAATGGTTCGTATTTGTAGTATTTCCCTGATGATAACACATCAACGACACTATTTTCCGACTTCCGAGTACCTCTCGAGGGTGTAGGATCGTACCATTCACATTTAAAAAGCGTGATCTTCAAATTTAGGAGTCCGACATACTCAAGTTGAATGATATCTG